>CAUYRT010059519.1:0-14680 GCA_963574885.1 Lepilemur ruficaudatus | reverse complement strand
CTACTATAAATAGAAAGAAATTAATTGGACAACTAAAAATATATGTAAAAATTAGCCGGGCATGGTGGCACATGCCTGTAGTCCCAGCTACTCGGGAGGCTGAGGCAGAAGGATTGCTTGAGCCCAGGAGTTTGAGGTTGCCGTGAGCTAGGCTGATGCCACGGCACTCTACAGCCCGGGCAACACAGTGAGACTCTGTCTCAAAAAAAAAAAAAAAGAAAGAAAGAACAAGAGAATAATGTAGGATATATTTCTGTCCCTTTTTCTTAGAACCTGTACTCTCCTATTGCCTTTTAGTGAACTGGCTTGTGATAAACCTTCCTATTTTGTCACAAACCCCTCAGACGCAGGCACCACATGGACAGGGGCCATGCGGCATTCTCCTCTGTACACTGCCTGCACAACCAGTATCACTTGGATGGAATCATCTTTTTAGAGTCAAGATCTCACATTTTGGGATTTAGTGAACAAATTCATGTTCATGGTCTACATACTTATTGTGGTTTCATAGATGTCATCAAAGTCCTATTTCACTTCCACTGCTTACAGAGCTAACACTTTTTCTGCTCTTGTATGACAGCAGTCTGCCTCATCCATCTGTACCCTCAATGCCCTAAATCCCCATGGATATTTCTCTTGCCGTCCTCTGTCTTTTCAAACCTGGTATAGTTCATTGCTTGTTCACAGACACGGTTCCTCTGTACCTCACTGTCCTTCCAAGCAGATCATTTTGGCTGCATGCTAACCATTCATTTTGTGGTCTTGGCAAAGTGAGGCCAGGTTTCTTACACGTGTCTAAAGGGACTGAAGGGGAGGGGCTTGGGAAAAATAAAGAGATTGAAGTGCCATCACCCAAAGACAAGTAGCTATGTCCACCCCTGACCCCCAAATCCCCATTCCAGGGCCCTCTGCTCTAAGGAAGAGACCAGGCTAATACTACCACTTAATTCCTGTTTTCAGACTATTTCAAGGCAGCCATTAACAGAAAACTAATTTTTTTTTTTTTTTTGAGACAGAGTCTCCCTCTGTCGCTTGGGCTAGAGTGCAGTGGCATCATCATAGCTCACTGCAACCTCAAATTCCTGGGCTTAGGCGATCCTCCTACCTCAGCCTCCCAAGTAGCTGGGATTACAGGTGCACACCACCACACCAAGCTAATTTTTTCTATTTTTAGTAGAGACAGGGTCTTGCTCTTGCTTAGAGTGGTCTCAAACTCCTAAGCTCAAGCAATCCTTCCACCTCAGCCTCCTAGATTGCTAGGATTACTGGCATGGGCCACCACACCCAGCCAGAAAACTAATTTTAAATAACACTTAGAGACCAGAACTAAGTGAAGCCTTTGTCCATTAGATTTTCCCATTTGTCATCAAGCAGCTACCTCTTCAATGAGGTTTAAGCTGCCAGTCTGGAAGCTCTGGCTGCACAGCCTTGGTTAGTCGTACAGGAAGCCCTCTCTGTATCATGCTTCTGTATGTGAAACAGACTGACTCAGTGGGCTGGGCTGGGCTTGCCCTCAGCACCTGACCCTCTCAGGGAATGTTGATATAGTCCTTATTCTCGTTCACTCATTAATGTTCTTTTTGTTCCCATTTCCAGAGGGATTTCAGGCTGATTTCTGTTGTTCCTTCAAACTTGATAAAGCTGCTCATGAGAGCTTTGGCAGGAATGACCAGCATGGCAGTAAAACAACCAGCTCTCTACATCTGACGGCCAAGGCCCAAAGCAGGGACCGAGCCAAACCAGGCGTGACAGAACCAACAAATCATGACCAATTTCATCTAGTGCCTAATCACATCGTGGTCTCTGCAGAAGGAAACATTTCTAAGAAAACGGAATGCCTTGGCAGAGCACTGAAATTTGACAAAGTGGGCTTAGTTCAATACCGGAGCACATCTGAAGAGAAGGCCAGCCAGAGAGACCCCATGAAGGCCAGTGAGCGCTCTCCCGGCTCTGAAGGGCACCGGAAAACCTTGTCCAGACCAGATCATGGTACTGAGGGCAAACTCTCAAGTATCCTGGCAGATTCACACTTGGAGATGACGTGTAACAATTCCTTCCAGGACAAAACTCTGAGGAATTCTCCAAAGAATGAAGTTTTACACACAGACATCATGAAAGGGTCCGGCGAGCCCCAGCCAGATCTCCAGCTCACAAAGAGTTTAGAAACCACATTTAAGAACATCTTGGAACTCAAAAAGGCTGGGCGGCAGTCCCAGAGTGACCCCACGGTTAGCGGCTCTGTTGAGTTAGATTTCCCCAACTTTTCTCCAATGGCTTCGCAGGAAAACTGCCTGGAAAAGTTCATCCCAGACCACAGTGAAGGCGTTGTAGAAACTGACTCCATTTTAGAAGCAGCTGTAAATAGTATCCTAGAGTGTTAATAGCAGCAGTCCTCCCCACCCCTGCCCTGAGACCCCGCCCCAGACAAGTTACATTCTTTCCTGGCAAAAGCAAGTGGAAACGGTCTCCTGTCTCCAGCCTGCTTGATCTTTCATCACAGGTTATTCTTTCTAATCTCAACCCTGTTCTTTGTTTAAGAGCAATACTTGTCGTGGTTACACGGAGATCCTTTAGTAAAATTAATCCTGTTAGAAAGCAGTCTGATAGGCCCCACACATTTCAAGTGTTATGAAAGTGCTTATAGTCATTTTTTGTTTGTTTATTTGTTTTATTTAAAAAAAAAAAACACTGTAACTCAATGAGACCACAGTATACTTGGCCCTGGGTAAAATTTTGACAATCATAAGTCATTTGAAAAGAACAGACTTATTAAAGAAAATCAAACAGGACTGATAGAAGCTATTTTTAAAGAATATCCCACTGCATCTCCAAATTTGGTTTTATGAGTTTTTTTGTTATTTTGGATTTTTTGTTTGTTTGTTTGTTTTGTTGGGGGAAGAACACATGGTTCTTCCCCCCTTAGCCATCTCTGAGCAGTAAGTTGCTGGCTGCTCTGCCAGGGATCCCACAGCCCTGGTATAAAAGCCAGTAGCATATAAGCAGGGCATTTGCAGGCTTCCCTGTTGATGATTCAAGTGCTTTTCTGATGCTCCAGGAGCAAAACCTCATGCTTTTCAGCATATCATTGTTGAATTTCATCTAGGGAATGTTCTGTTCTTAGTTGCAACAGCATGACTTGAAATAATTTCACCAGGCTAAATAAAGGAAAATGGAAACTGGTTAAGAGGCACAGTGTACAGGGGAGGCCGGGACAGAGCCATGAGGAGTATAATATGTATATATGTAAAAGCATATATATGTTAACTATTGAGAAAAAACAAGAGTTTTGCATTTTATAATTGGATATAGTCAACATATGATATATGTTTTTGTTTGTTGCTGGGTTTTGTTTTGTTTAACCTCTCTTTGCACCGTCTCCCACAACAAATAGCCAAGCATCAAAAGCACTTTCATTTGAAAACTATATTGTAAATTTTTCAGTTTAAACTTAAAGGGGACTTTGGCCTTGTTTATGCTTCTTGTCTGAGAACAGTAGTCACCCCGGCAGCAATCATTACCAAAACACAGACAAACCAAAGGTAACCAGCCAGCCCACCACTGAAAGAAAAGATCTGAGACACGGGATTCCCATTTGAGAGCCAAAGGTTATGCCCCGTTACAGTTTGTTTGGCCCGTGTTCATATTGGTGAACATGACTTACTGCTTTATTTATTTATATTTCTTTTCAGGGAGTGTTCCCAGTTTTCCTTTCTGTATACCTGCCCCAGTTCATCAAATTTCTGTTGTTACTTTCATTATTAATGTCATTGTAACCATCACTTATCTCCTATCATGGGGAAAGCTACATAATAGTATTTTATACCCATTCTTCTCCCACGCACACATATGCATGAATCTGAGCTGCTTGGATCCAGAGGTCATTTTGGTTACAGTGTGCATGTCCATACTCACTCTTCCTCTTGTGTGCCCACTCTCTTATTTATTCTGTTTATCTCCTTGGCTTTAGAAGTGCACCCACTGGTCTTCACTTTAGTGTTGCCAGGATCTGCTACTGGCTGCCCCCAGCATGGGGATGACCCCCATTGTCATGTTGGGCATTCCTTTTCCAGATTGGCCTGTGATGGAAAGGAAGGTTTCTGATTATTGGAAAACAGCAACAGAAGACCTGTACCCGCCCGCCCCCCCCCCCCGCACCTCTCTGTGCCACTACACAAAAACACTGCAAAAACAGTCTTTCTTCATAATAGCAATGTACCTTCACCCCAACCCTATACCCTGGCCAATAGAAATTGGAAAATCTGGGCCATTTTAGGGTTACCATTTTTTCCTTATTTGTGCCAATGTCCAAGTTGCAAATTTCTCACTTTTCCTGTATTGTAACATATTAGAAAGATAAGTTGGTATTGCCAGTTGGAACTTTCTGTTTGGGCAGCCCTGGGGTAACACCCTGCCCTAAACTCCATGATTTCATAGGCTCTTCTTCTCTTAGGGCTCATGCTCCCCTAATTCCTAGCAAGACGTAATGATAATCCCTCATGATCAAATTCTTCTCATTGTGGAATGTTATACCTGGAAGCCTTTATGTGGGCTGCTAATGAGTTACATTAATTACTTCGAATCAGTGGAATTCTCAAGAGACAAGATAAGCTTCATGTACATTTATCACCTCTCTTCCCTGTCCTGCCCTGCTACCCCAATCCTAACTTTTCTACATACCATCTTAAAGGGCTTTCAAGCCCTAACACTTGTCTAGCAAATGGAGAGCCTAATTTACCAAAATGAAACTTGTAAATTTTTGTGTCCTTGTATGTAAGTTTACTTTTTATGGAGGAAGGATTCTAGATAATGACAAAGATTACGAAATGTATTTTACTCCTGTGATTAGGTTATGCGCACATGAGTCATAACTCGCATGTCGAGCCCCCTCTGGTGAAGGGTAAGAGAGCTCAGCCTCAGATGGCCAGCATTCAGTTGTTCAGGTTCATTAGTCAACGTTAAGTTTAACTACTTGTACTCAGTAACAAAAATCATTTTCTTTTTTTTTTTTCTGTTGTTGTGGAAAAGTGTGAATTTGTTATTAAGCATTTGATTTTCTGTGTCCTTACGTACTGCCTAAAGATAAAGCAAATTTTAAACTGGCAATTACGAAAAAAAAGATATTTTAGCTCTGAAGAATTTAGTAGACTCTGTTAGATTAGGGAGGCCTTACAGACTGACTTGACTTAAAGAGGACGCGTCACTCGCTGTCAGTGTGGTGTGGGCTTTATTTGCTTAAATACCTTCATTTGTATAGTATGTCTCACTTGAAATTGCTTTGTATACATTTTGTAAAAATATTTATAAAATGTTTTGTAAAAAAAAGTATAACAAATTGCAGTTTATTTTGTTATGTTGGATAAATACTGTTAAAAGAAACCAGTCAGTAACTATATTGTTAATCCATGGTTAGGAAATGTTTAGTTGGAGATTACAAAATGAAACAACCATTGCAATACAGCCAAAGATTTGGGAAAATGTGCAACTGTGATTGTCTTGATTTTGCAAATAGGAATGGCTGCTTTTCCCAGAAGAAAAGGGTAAGTGTTCAGTGGGAATTCTATTTAAATATATTTACCATTACCAAAAAGTAGCCTAACCAGTGAGGGGACAGGATTTTAATTCAATGGCCTTTCCAAATAGTTACAAATTAAACTAAGTTAGTCAGTGAGGAACTTTCGTCATGTATATTTCTGGTCTCCATCCCTACTCCTGTCACATGGATCCCTACTAAGGAAGGAAAATGGGGGTCATTTGACAAGTTAAACAAGTGAACCTCACTCTACAGAAAGTTTTCTTCAATTATTTATTCTGTTTCTGCAAGGACAAGGAGAAAGCTAAAGAATAGGTTTAAAAAACTGTTTTACATAAGACTTATCCCAGAATTAACATGTTTCTCTTTGGATTCACATATTTGACCAAATTTTGCATTGAGAAATACCTCTATAACATTATCTGTAAAATCAACCCCATGAGGCCCTTCTGAGTTCCTGCCCTCACAAGTATGACTCTACCCAATGTGTTAGGGAAACTTCCAGAGATAAAATATATTTTCTGGGGACAATTTTTTCTCTGTGGCCTAGAATTTATATTTGTACTCCTTTATGGTTTAATTGCTTCCCCTGCACTAATAGCAGTAGGAAATAAAGCTTCAGTCACAATCAATATATAAATAGGAAGTAATTCTCATATAACTAACAGAATTAGATTTTTTTTTTTTTTTTTTTGATACAGAGTCTCACTTTGTTGCCCATGCTAGAGTGCCGTGGCGTCAGCCTAGCTCACAGCAACCTCAAACTCCTGGGCTCAAATGATCCTCCTGACTCAGCCTCCTGAGTAGCTGGGACTACAGGCATGCACCACCGTGCCCGGCTAATTTTTTCTATATATTTTAGTTAGCCAATTAATTTCTTTCTATTTTTGGTAGAGACGGGGTCTCATTCTTGCTCAGGCTGGTCTCGAACTCCTGAACTCAAATGATCTGCCCGCCTCGGCCTCCCAGAGTGCTAGGATTATAGGCGTGAGCCACCGTGCCCGGCCCAGAATTAGAATTACTGCTAGAATAATTGCATCAGTGGATAGATGTCATCAATGTCATTTATTGTGTTGCCCTGATGTCAACCCTCTCTTCTTGCTAAGGATAAATGTGCGACATTTTTGCCCCTCTTCAGGCCATTTGCAATGGGAGTGTCCTAGGAATGCAAAGTTAGAAGAAAAGATCATCTGGCTGCTAGGTTAGGAGCAGGGTCCCTGTGTTCCCTGGAGGCAGGCCCAGGGGAAAGAGCAGACATCTTGTCTTAAGATGGTTAAAGCCCTCAGCCCTGTATATGGGAGGCCACGGTCCAGGAAAGTGGCCCTCGTACTCCCTGATGCAGAGAAAATAGTAAATTACTAGGGGAAAAGGTAAGGAGGAAAGAAACCCTCCACAGTCTGGGGGCACTGAAACAGCATTGCTCAGGCAGGGCCCTAGCTGTGCTGTCCTCAAAGGGCTAGACCCTGGGTCCAGGGTCTTGCTCTGCTTGTAGCCTTCTGTGTGCTCTCCAAGACACAGTTAGAACTTCTTGAGTATCCAGCTGAAGATGGCGATCATTAACCATTCAACATTACTTGAGTAGCTGACTATGTGACAGGAACTATGCTAGACATTGGGATATATGGACAACTCAGGCATAATTTCTCTTCTCCAGGAGCTCACAGTCTGGAAGGGGAAAAAGCATATAAATACATTATATTTGGGAACTAATTGGAGTTCAGGAAAGAAAAAAATGGGGTGCTAAAATTCTTCTGGACTGCCACTATAAATTGCACAGAGAGCTGCAGTTTCTATTTCCATGCCCTGGTTCTTAGTACAGTTTCCTGAGTTATGTTTGAGAAAAAAGTATGATACTTTCTGCAGGAATGACGATAAAGGATTTTTGTAATTCAAATGTTGAATATGTAGAGAAATCTGGTTCAGTATACACACAAATGGTAGGAGCACATTTGTAGTAACAAGTGGATTCTGTAATATGAATAGCCTGTCTATATTGCTACAGGCAAAAAACCTTTATAAGAAACCCTAATCTGTATTCTTGGGTATGTGCTGGAGTCTGGCCTTTGAAAACATTTGCAAAGGCAAGAATTTCCTTAGAAAAAAATCACTTCTGTAAAGGTCAAGAAGGTCTGCCCAAATGGGTGGGCATAAAGTACATTTATCAGCAAAATGTAAAATATGTTCTAGTACCTCATCTAACATGTAATCAGATATCTTTATATAAGTTACTCTCAGCCTCAGTGTCCTTGCTCATAAACTTGGAAGATTTGTCCTGGCCCTTTACTTCTGAGGGTATAAAATGAAGTATTATTGAAGAAGTATAGAAAGTAAAAAAAAAAAAAAAAAAAAAAAAAGCTATGTTCCATTGTCCCTGAAATAATTCAGAAGAAATTTGGGTTTTTCTGTTTTGCTTTTAGTCTTACCTGCTATACGCTGTCTACTTTCTACCCTAGCTTTCCTTTGTCTATCTTTGGGCCTCAAAAGGCTGCTGCCAGCCTGGGGAATAGTGAGAAGCCTGGGCAACAGTGAGACCTAGTCTGTACAAAAAAATAAAAAATTAGCCAGGGGGCATGATGGCACATACCTGTAGTTCCAGCTACACTGGAGGCTGAGGCAGAAGAATCACTTGAGCCCAGGAGCTGGAGGTTGCAGTGAGCTATGATGATGCCACTGCTGCCCCTCACCTGTTCTCTCCCTTTTCCTTCCCACTTTTGTGCTCTTATGCTTGTTTTTAGTCAAGATCAAAAGCTGTTGTCAGGCCGGGCACGGTGGCTCACGCCTGTAATCCTAGCACTCTGGGAGGCCGAGGCCGGGGGATCACTCAAGGTCAGGAGTTCAAAACCAGCCTGAGCAAGAGTGAGACCCTGTCTCTACTATAAATAGAAAGAAATTAATTGGCCAACTAAAGATACATATAGAAAAAATTAGCCGGGCATGGTGGCACATGCCTGTAGTCCCAGCTACTTGGGAGGCTGAGGCAGGAGGATCCCTTCAGCCCAGGAATTTGAGGTTGCTGTGAGCTAGGCTGACGCTACGGCCCTCATTCTAGCCCGGGCAACAGAGTGAGACTCTGTCTCAAAAAAAAAAAAAAAGCTGTGGTCAATGCTGTTTTCACGAACTCCAGGCTCATCTGCTGTTCTTACACGAATCTGTTTCCTATCTGCTTCCTGAGAACCCCTTGTGACTCTCTCAGAACCCAACAAGGAAAGCTTGAAACAAAATGTAACTGACTGCAAGAAATGTAATAATCCAAGAAAGGAAATGGAGCAGATGGAAAACTGCAGATGGAGCTCCTCTTAGCCTGGGCTGGGTGTGGTGGTTTGGCCTTACTTAGAAGGCATTGCTCAATTATCTCAAGTAAAAGAGTAGGATTCCAAATAATCCAGAAGTGCAAATAATACTGAAATAACTTATTCAGGGATATGTTAGCAAAGGGATTCTGGAGTCAATTCAGCAAACCACAAAATGTCAGTCCTAAAGGGAGTCTTAAAAACATATAGTCTCTGGGAGGCCAAGGCAGGAGGATTGCTCAAGGTCAGGAGTTCAAAACCAGCCTGAGCAACAGCGAGACCCCATCTCTACTGAAAAATAGAAAGAAATTATAGTCCCAGCTACTCGGGAGGCTGAGGCAGAAGGATCGCTTGAGCCCAGGAGTTTGAGGTTGCTGTGAGCTATGCTGACGCCACGGCACTCTAGCCTGGGCAACAGAGTGAGACTCTGTCTCAAAAAAAAAAAAATAGAAATTAATTGGCCAACTAAAAATATATAGAAAAAATTAGCCGAGCATGGTGGTACATACCTGTAGTCCCAGCTACTCGGGAGGCTAAGGCAGATGGATTGCTTGAGACCAGGAGTTTGAGGTTGCTGTGAGCTAGGCTGACGCCACGGCACTCTAGCCCGGGCAAAAGAGTGAGACTCTGTCTCAAAAAAAAAAACAAAACATATAGTCAAGTGGTTTCTAAAACCACAAAAATCTAATTACCTACAGAGCTGCTTCTTCCATTAATATGTGATAACAAAGGGCATACCATGAAATAGAAGTATTCCTTTCTCCCATTCCAGGCCCTACTATCATTTCCCCAAAATATCTCCATCAACACTTTCTTGTATATCCTTCCAAAACTGTTACAAATATATCTATCACCAAAAAAAAACAAAAGAAAAACCTGGGACCATTCTCTTACACCCTATTCTATATCTTGCTTTTTAAAAAATATAACCAAATGTTTAGGAGTCTTATAGTCTTTAGTGTAGTTCTTTGGTTGTAAGCAACAGGAACTTATTCTGGTTAACCAGCATAAAGGGATTTTATAAGGAGGATAAGGATTGAAGGGAAGATTGAAGAATCACCAGGTGTGGAAAGATAGGAACGAGGAAACTTAAGGGGGTTTTATTATGTGGAAATCCTTTAGAGTCTTGCCCCAAATCTCCTACTTTCTCCCATCATCACTCTGCTTAAAATTCAAAATTCCAGACTGTAGTGGACACCGGGTCATCTCTCAGCCATGTTTGAACAAAGCAGTTCTCGGAACATCTGTTCTCACACGGATTGTTTCTTGTTTCTTGTTGATCGGCCTCAAGACACCTTGTGACTTGCAAACAAGCCAGGGTGCCTTGACCCACAAAGGGGAAAGGGCAAAGGAGGAGATGCAATCATCAACTCCCTGAGGCAGAGCAGTGAGAACCAGTCCATGCTGAAATGAAAACATTCTGGGAACAGAAAATAGTGGTGGGAAAGGCTGGGGTAGACTGGGACAGATGCCAAAAGAACAGTGTTAAAAATAAAGACGCTGCAAGCAGGGGCTGCTGCAGTCTTGTACCGTCTTTGTGTGTCTGTCATTTGTTGTCTGTCTTCTGTGTTCACTTCTCCTCCCCAAGAACGGGCCACAGCACAGACAAGTTTAGTGTCTCTTACCCCCTCCCAAGGGGGAGATTAACTCTCTTAGAATTGAAAAGATCATCCAAAGACCCTTTCAACTTAACTATTGCGAGGGAAAGCATTTGGATTTGATATCCCCCCTAGCCACCGCCGACAGTACATAATAAGGAAGAGATGGTTCACAACAGGAGTGGGATACTATTAGGAAAATGGGAATGGATATTAGCAGGCCAAAAAATGAAAAACATTCACCACTGAGATTTCAGGACTTGAAGACCTATCTCACTGTGCATACAGTTGCACAGACTTCCATAATTTATTTAACCATTCCCTAATGATGGATAACTGAAGTGGTCAAGGAGGAGGAAAACAGAGCCATGAGGACAGGCTAAAAAGAGTAAGATTCTTGAGGTTGTAAATGGCAATGCCTCATTTTCATTCATTAACTTTTAAGAAAAAAAATCTTGTATCTTTTCCAGTGCTAGGGCACATGTTCAATGCTCAGTAACCACATATTCAGTTAGTAAACAACTGTTTGGTTGAAGAGGACTCCATCTCTTTTTCTCTGCATCTGGTGCAGCAATGGCTTTGGCACTGAGAATAAGTACTCTCCTAGCACCATCTGCTGGCAGTGGAAAACCATTTCCTGAATCCTCGCCTCCAAACACATTCGCTAGTATTGTCAGCCCTAAAATTCCTCCTCCTCTTAATATTGTCGGTACCACAGACTCTACCTTTTATCTGCTGACAAGGGAAATCACAAAATTTACTTTTGTTTTTTGCTTACTATTTAATGGATGCTTTACACTTTGGTGACCCTTCTGTTCTGCCTCTTTACAAATAAGACACATGGTCAGGTGCTTAAAGAGTGAGAATGAGCCTTCCTCTTACAGTGTAACCCTGAAGATTGTATTGCCCTTTTGTTACTGAAAGCTCAGCACTTGTCTTCAAGGCTACATCAGAAGAATAAAGACAAGTGGTTTGAGGAGAAGGAAAGAGGAGTTTATTAATGTGCAGGCAAATGAGGATGGAGACTCCTGTCTAAAATGCCATCATCCTCCTAATAAGCAGAAATACAACGCTTTTTTTTTTTTTTTTTGAGACGAAGTCTCACTCTGTTGCCCGGGCTGTAGAGTGCTGTGGCATCAGCCTAGCTCACAGCAACATCAAACTCCTGGGCTCAAGCAATCCTTCTGCCTCAGCCTCCCAAGTAGCTGGGACTACAGGCATGAGCCATCATGCCCGGCTAATTTTTTACATATATTTTTAGTTGTTCAATTAATTTCTTTCTATTTATAGTAGAGACGGGTCTCGCTCTTGCTCAGGCTGGTCTTGAACTCCTGACCTTCAGCTATCCACCCGCCTCGGCCTCCCAGAGTGTTAGGATTACAGGCGTGAGCCACCACGCCCGGCCAGAAATACAATGCTTTTTAAAGAGAGGCCATTCAGCTTCAGGCAACTGCTGTTCAACTACAGTTGATGATTCTGATTGTCCCATCTCTGTCCCATTTCTCCCAAAGACAACACCTCCACCCAGGACCTCTACCCGGACAGTTCCATTGACCCATCTCCAGGAGCAAGCACAAAGAACATTCCTCTGCCCCTCCTGACCAGTGGCCTGAGGCAGAATGCAGGTTTTAGTTCTTCAAAAAGAATGGGGGATGTTTTAAAGAGAAAATATTTTTGCCAATTTTTTCAGCCCATTCCTTTTGTTACGTATTCCCCACTGTCAATATTACCCTTACATATCTATGAGAGGAGGGTGACTACTCTGTTACAGACATTTATTCTTCAGGTAGTGAGCTCTGTCCACAGCACTATCTTTCTTATTGGACTAGTTACATAGCACATAACACTATGATGTCTTCAGCTGCTGACCCTTAAATCACTGATCCTAAAGATCACTGATCCTATGACCCTTAGGATCAGTGATGAACAAGGCAAGCATGTTCCCTGCCTTCCTAGTATTCATATAATGGGGAAGAAATATTTAAAATATAATAATGTGCTGAAGGAATTTAGTGAAAGGAAAGAGACTGGAGTCTTGCTAGTCAACGTGCAGCCCACAGACCAGCAGCACCAGCATCACTCTGAAGCCTGTTAAAAATGCATAATATCAAAAACACCGCCCCTCCCCGCGCCTCCTGAATAAAAAAAATCTGTATTTTAATGAGATCCTCAGGTGACTCCTATTCATATTAATGCTTGAGAATCGCTACTCTGGAAGTTTCCAGAGATTACAGGGCTTGAGTTGTTTTTCAGGATTTTATGCAGACCGCGAGAGAAAGAAGCATATCCCAGGCCTTGAGGGCACCAAGGGAAGGTTCTGAGATGGCAAGAATGCATTTCTTGTTTCCAGTCCAGCAGTAATAACCAGTGTTGACTGCTTACTATCAGACACCGAGCTAAGCGCTTTATACAGGGGCTCTCATATAATCCTCATAAGGCTGTTAAGTAGGTGCATTATCACTGTACATCCATTTTATGCGTAAAGAAACCGAGGTATGGAGGGGTTAAAAAACTTGCTCTAAGGACTCACTGACAGAACCGAGCAGACGGAATCGGAGCCGCCTTCTTTACCACTCTAAGGCGTCCACAAACACCTCCACTCACACGTAAGAGCCAAAGCCATAGCTTCCAGATCTCTCCAACGAGTGAAAGGACTGTGCCGAGTTTCGACAGCCGCGCAGGGAAGCGCGCGCCGGAAGCGCTGCGCCAATGTTACGGCGGAAGCCATAGGGGCATTGTGGGAAGCGTTCCATTGTTCACGGCCAAGCTACCAGCGTGATGAGACTATAGCTTAAATGAAAAGGGCTGGATTTTGAAAATTACACAGGCTCTGAAAAGTCTGGAAGGAGTGCGAAGGAAGCTTTGTGCAACTTGTGGCAGAAATCAGGGTTAGCAAGACCCCAAGGGGTTCACTGCTGCCAAGTAGGCTCTGGTTGCCTGGGTCCTCCAACATGAGCTAGAACGGACGCCTCTATGGTCAAGTAAACAGAACGCTTCCTCTCGTCCCCGTGTAGTGCGAGTGCGCATGAGCAGTAGCCGCGACACTGGGAAGATGGCGGAGCAAGAGTGAGTGTGTGGCGCTTTGAGTTTTTGGAGTGGGGTCTTTAATATCCGCTGCCATCCACAGTATTTATGCCTCGGTGGCGCAATATAAAGATACTTGTGTACTGTAGGAGGAGAAAAGAAAAGGGTCCAGATTACAGAGGGTAGAGGTGAGAAGCCGAAGGGCTGGGGGGATGGAGGGGACCGCGGTCAAATTCGGATAATCTCGAAAATTGCCTTCGGGCAGCTTGCTGGAGTACCGGAGACTGGTAACTTCATTATTCTTCCTGCACCTGGGTCTGCAGCCGCCCGAACCCCACGAAGTTTTACTAGACAGTCGTCGCTACTAGTGCCCATGAAAGGCTGTGACAGGAAAAGCTAGCTCTGTTAACGTATTCGAACCCAGGGGCTGAGGGATTCATAACTTTCTGAGACTTTGGGGACAGGCCAATATTAGAGGTCCATTTTGAGGACGAGTCAGAAACCACAGGTTTCAGGAGAATCTCAGTCCTCAGGAATTTGAAGATAGTAATGTTATCTAAAGCCCAGGGTATTGGATTGGTTTGGAAATCCACTGAATGTTCGTTTCTTAAATATTGTTGTCGCTCGTGTATTTTCTGTATCAGGGAAAGAAAAAAAATCCCTTTGGTTCCAGAAAATCTCCTGAAAAAGAGGAAGGCTTACCAAGCCCTCAAAGCCACCCAGGCAAAGCAGGCACTTTTGGCAAAGAAGGAGGTAATGGTGGGGATCCAAAAGGAAGGAATTAGATTTGTATTTGGTGAGTTGTATCCAGCATGTATTGAACTAGGTTTGGTATCCATGAGTCACTTGCCTGTTGGTTTGCTGTACCAGGGACAGTCGTCTCACAGGTATCCTCGGGGGATTGGTTCCAGGAACCCCACGGATACCACAATCTGAGGATGTTCAAATCCTTTACATAAAGTGGCACAGTATTTACATATAACCTGTACTCCTCCCATATACTTTAAATTTTCTCTAGATTACTTACAATATCTAACACAATCTAAATGATCTAAAAATACATACATTTTGTATTGTTTGTAAACAATTTGTATTGTTTCTTTTTTTTTTTTTTAATTGGGGGAAAACTACAAAGCATTTACAGTACAATGTTTACAGTCACAATTTGTAGTGAGCTGATTTCCCAAAATATATTACCACTCAAGTTGACTTATCTTGTTACATTCAAAAATCTACTC
>CAUYRT010059518.1:0-19359 GCA_963574885.1 Lepilemur ruficaudatus | reverse complement strand
AGTTTTTTTTTTTTCTAAATCAGCCTGAGCAAGAGCGAGACCTCGTCTCTACTATAAATAGAAAGAAATTAATTGGCCAACTAAAAATATATAGAAAAAATTAGCCGGGCATGGTGGTGCATGCCTGTAGTCCCAGCTACTTTGGAGGCTGAGGCAGAAGGATTGCTTGAGCCCAGGAGTGTGAGGTTGCTGTGAGCTAGGCTGGTGCCACGGCACTCACTCTAGCTCGGGCAGCAGAGTGAGACTCTGTCTCAAAAAAAAAAAAATATGAAGGACAGCCAGTGTTTACCCACCCCCAAGCCCCCACCTAACCGACACCCAATGAATATTACTACCATGTGAGCACCTTAGTGTTGATCAGTTATTACCAATTTGATGGTGAGTACATGCAGTGCTTATTTTTCCATTCTTGTGACACCTCACTTTGAAGGACGGGCTCAAGCTCTATCCAGGATAATATAAGAGGTGCTAGATCACCATTGTTTTTTGTAATTGAGTAGTATTCCACTGTATACATATACCATATTTTATTAATCCACTCATGGATTGAAGGGCATTCGGGTTGTTTCCACATCCTTGCAATAGTCAATTGTGCTGCCATAAACATTTGAGTGCAGATGTCTTTATTATAGAATGTCTTTTGTCCTTTGGGTAGATGCCTATTAGTGGGATTGCTAGATCAAATGCTACTTTTATTTTTTAGCTCTTTGAGATATCTCCAAATTATTTTCCACATGGGTTGTACTAATTTGCAGTCCCACCAGCAGTGTAATAGTGTTCCCATCTCTCCACATCCATGTCAGCAATTGTTGTTTTGGAACTTTTTGATAAAGGGTATTCTCACTGGAGTTAGGTGATATCTCATTGCAGTTTTGACTTGCATTTCCCTAATGATTAGATATGCTGAGAATTTTTTGTATATGTTTGCTGGCCATTATTCTGTCTTCTTTTGAAAAGTTTCTGTTCATGTCCTTTGCCCATTTATTGATGGGGTTGTTTGATTTTTTCTTGTTGATTTTTTTAAAGTTCTATATAGATTCTTGTTATCAGCCCTTTATCAGATGTGTAGAAAGCAAATATTTTCTCCTATTCTGTAGGTTGTCTATTTGCTCTAATGATAGTTTCCTTGGCTGTGCAGAAGCTTTTTAATTTGATCAGGTCCCATTTATTTATTTTTCTTGCTGCTATGATTGCTTTGGGGGTCTTCTTCATAAATTCTTTACCTAGGCCGATGTCTAAAAGAGTCTTCCCAACATTTTCTTCTGGGAATGCCTTTACTTCAACCCCATTCATCTCATTTCTTATTACAAACATTTTAGACCATACACAAAATAGAAAGGATAATAAAATAAACATATATATGCCCACCTGAATTCTATAATTGTTACTATTTTGAGATATATATCTATATCTTTTTATTTCTTTCTCATATTAAATATCAAACATTTTATTAAGCAGGTATATTTTAACTGTGATATTTACTGTGGTATAAAATCTTCAATCATCTTCATTTTAAAATTTATTTTATTTTTTTAAAATTCAAAGTATTATGGGAGTATAAATGTTTTTGGTTACAAGGATCGCTTTTGTAATGCTTAAGTCAGGGTTGTAAGTGTGCCTGTCACCCAGATAGTGTTCATTGCATCCATTAGGTAGGTTTTCGTCCATACCCTCCTCCGCTTTCCCTGGTTGTTATGCTAGCTTCTATGCACATGTGTGCTTACATTGGAACTAACCAATGTGCTCTAATGAGTTCCATTGTGCTCCTTGGTTAGTTCCAATTAAGTTCCAATATAATGGTAAGTACATGTGGTAGTTGTTTTTCCATTCTTTAGATAGATACTTCAATTAGGACAATGGTCTCAAGTTCCATTCATATTGTTGCAAAAGGCACTAAGCTGTCCTTCTTCGTGACTGAGTAGTACTCCATGGTATACATACACTACATTTGTTAATCAACTCATGAATTGATGGGCATTTTGGTTCACTGCACATCTTTGCAATTGTGAATTTTCCTGCAATAAACATTCAAGTGCAGGTGTCTTTTTGATAAAATGACTTCTTTTCTTTTTTATTTTTTGAGACAGGGTCTTGCTCTGTTGCCATGACTAGAATGCAGTGGCATCATCATAGCTCTCTGAAACCTTAAGCTCTTGGGCTCAAGAGATCCTCCTGCCTCAGCCTCTGAGTAGTTGGGACTACAGGCACACATCACCATGCCTGGCTATTTTTTTTAAAAAAATTTGTGTATAGATGAGGTCTTTCTATGTTGCTCAGCCTGGTCTCAAACTCCAGGCCTCAAGTGATTCTCCTGTCTCAGCCTCTCAGAGTGCTAGGATTACAGGAATGAGCCACTGTGCCTAGCCTATATCTTGCTATTAATCTTTTAAACATATTTTTGGCTAAACATTTCAAAGAAAATTACACTATAACATGTACATCCTAAATAATTTTCCATGCATCTTCAAAGTATAATAACAGTCTCCTAAATGACTAAAATACCATTAACATAACTAAGTTAAAAAAAGAAAATAGATTAAAAAATACCATTACTACCGCTAAGTTTAACTAAAATTCCCTATATCTGATATATACAGCATATTCAAATTTTTCCAATTGCTCTAAAATGTGGCATATAGCTGTTTTTATAAACCATATTCCAATTAAGGATCATACACTATATTAGTTGTTGATATATTTCTTAAATCTCATCTAACCTACAACAGTAACAGTTACTTCCCTCAACCATTTTTCATGACATTGATTTTTTAAAGTGTCTGGGCTGATTGTTTTGCATAATGTCCCACATACAGGATCTGTTTTCTGGCTTTCATTACTACTGTTGAGAATCAGCTGCATGTATAATTGGTATTACTTTGAAGGGCAATTTATTTTTCTCTAGCTCCTATTAATATCTTGTGTATGAGTTTGATATATACAATTTTATTGTGATGTGTTTAGGTGCATATATCTTTTTATTAAGTTGCTTGAGATTTTTGAATTGGGGGGAGTTTGAATATGTTATTCTATATCTTTCATCAGTTCTGAAAAATCCTCAACCATTGTCTCTTCAAATGTTGCCTCTGTCTCATGCTCTCTTTCCCTACTATCTGGAATACTTTGTGTCATAATGCTTACTGCAGAAAAATTTCAAATCTAAATTTCACTTAACCAATTTCCTCTTCAACTGGTTTTAATATTCTGTAAATTTTCCATATCAATTAGTATATCTTTTTTTCTTTGCAGAATTTCTATTTGTATTTACTTTTCTAATATATTTGAAATTTCTTTTGGTACCTTATTAATAATTTCAATGCTTTTTGCCTGGAAACTTATTAAAATACTTTATATTCCATGTTATGAAAAATTCCAAAATCTGAAGTTCCTGCGAATTTAGATTCTTATGCAACTTGGTACTAGAACTTGATTTCCTTATTGTGTTTTGTGATTTTTAACTATGAGGTGCTTATTTTCCTTGAAATTTCATCTACAGGAATTCTTTTACGGTCCAAAGTGACAGTAGGTGTTAATATCTCCAGGGATTTGCTTGTTTCAGCATTAGGTTCACTATTTATTTCATACCTAAAAATTATCTACAGGATATTTATCAGACCACCCAAATAGTATGAAATAAAACTTTAAATCTGTGTGTGAGCTGCCTTGTGATTAAAATTTATCAAGTGAGTGACATCATTGAAAATGGCAGAATAGGAAACTCTAAAACTTCTCTTCCACTACAGAAGAATTAGCATGAAAAAAACCTGTCAGAATCAAATATATTGGAATATTGGAATATAATTTAAGAATTACAACAATTGAGGGAACAATTATTTTTTTAAAAAGTGTTAAATTTCACTGAGAGAGCATTATGGCATTTTAACTTACTGCCTACCATCCTATACTACCTATTAATAGCTTAGAGGCAGCCATTTGGATAGCTGCTTGTGTTCCTCACATGGCTTACTGAAGCCAGAGTGGCAATATAAATCTTGTTTTCAAATAAATATAGTTTTCCTTTTGATACATCTGATGGTTCCTAGAGAGGATAGCTCAGGGATTATCTTTTTGTTTTGCCTGCCTTGGAACTTTTGTTAAAGGTAAATATATAGGCTGCAGCCTTCTAGGACAAGAGAGGCCATAGACAAACCAAAAAGTCTGTAAAGAAAGAACCTAAGAAAGGAGATATATGGGGAATAAAGGCTTTTAAATGCACCTGAATATAAGGGAAAATCTAGAACACTATGCACATGCCCAGGGAGAGACACGTGGTCAGAAAACGCTGGAGAAGACCCTAAGATTTCACTCCCACCTGACCTTTAGGCTCTTGCAAGCAGGAAGTGAAGGACTAGGTAGAGATGTAAATGGCCAAGCTAAACACTGAAGAAGTGCCCCAACACAGAGCCACTCTACTAACACTGGGACAGAATTATTTTTTTTTTACTTCAGATATTAAAGAAAATATCTCTCTAATCATTAACTGACCACTAAGATAACAGAACAGAGATTTCAGTGACCAAAAATGACAAAGAATACAGTCTTTAAAAGCAGTTCAGAAAAGCCACTAAACAAACAAAAGATTATAACCTACAATAAATAGCAACAACAACAACAACAACAAAAAAAAAAAAAACACTGAGGAGAGAGAAATTGATTTATGAAGTTACCACATTATAATGATCCAAATGTCTAGTTTTCAACAAAAAATGAAGCATGAAAAGAAACAAGAAAGTATGCTTCATTCACAGAAAAAATATTAGTAACAACAGTTACTAAGTAAGCCCAGATATTGGATATAACAAAGACTTTAAATCAACTGTCTTAAATATGCTTGAAGTGCTAAAGGAAACCATAAACAAAGAACTAAAGGAAACCCAGAAAACAATGTCTCAACAAATTGAGAATGTCTATAGAGATAGAAATTGTAAAAAGGAACCACACAAAAATTCTGGATACGGAATTACAACTGGATAAGAGGAATGAATTCTGGTGTTCTACCACAATGTAGGGCAAATACGGTTAACTCTAATTAAAGCCAGGTACTTCACCCCTATAGCACAGCAGGACCTGGGCATGGGAACTGACCGGAGAGCAGCAGGCCCCAATCTAAGCGGTTCTGGGCAACCGCTTCAGTGGGTTCTGGGTGGGGCATGGAGAGCTGTGACCTTTGCACATCTGACCTGGCACCCGTGGGACCCTTGTGCCTAAGTAGCAGCCCGCAGCTTGTTTGGCCCTATATCTACCCTCTAGGTTCCAGCCACCTCCTGCCTGCCTGGCCCTGACCCTGCCTTTCAGGTCAGGTCAGCTCACCATTAACATGCTCCCTGCTTCTGGATTAGAGCTTCTGCTCAGAGGCTTTGCCTCTGTCTCCACCCCAGTCCAGGCTCAGAAGCTCTCATGCCCAGGTGCAGCAGGCTCTGATTGGAGAGGCTCTGGATGGCTACTTTGGCTGGCCCTGAGTGGAGCCTGGAGAGCTGAACAGTCTCTCAGGGGCCGGAACCAACTTCAGCCTGCCCAACGTGGCATTCGTGGGACCCCAGAGCCTGTGTAGCAGCCTGCTGCTGCTTATTTGGCCAAGACTCTCCCTTCCAGCCATGACTGCCTCCTGCCTGCTTGGCCAAGACCCCGCCCTCCAGGTCAGATTGGCCCACCAGCTGCACAGCTCCTCTTTTGGCTCAGAGGCCTGTGCAGAGGTTCTGCTGCAGTCCCTTCCCAGTCCCAGCTTGGAGGCTCCCATGCCAGAGCCTGAGACTCTTACCCTGAGCCTTAGGCTCTGCACCTCAGCCTTCAGAAATCCCACCAGGCCCGAGACACCATTCCCAAGTCTCCAGTGCTGCATCGGGACCCCAAGACCCTACCCCAGAACCTCTACCACCAAACCAGGGCTGGAAGAGCTGCTCCAAAGTCCAATGCTCCACCAGGGACCCCCAGCACACAGTGACCTGTTTTGAGCAACTGCCCACAACCCGGGAAGACACAACCACCTTATCCAGCTGCTGTGGTTACCTCTGTGGGGAGGCCCTGGGTAGAGCAATCCACACAATACCAGCCTCTATAAAGAGAGTGTCATCCAGTTTCCAACTTGAACATCTTACAATTATCTGGAGAGTTCCCAGCAAGGAACAGGAATCCTACAAACCTATTATCCCAGAACTCAAAAAAGAGGGTTAAGATGGGAAGAAACCAGCAAAAGAACCCAGGCAACATGAAATCTGATACAGGGTTGATAACTAGAATCTATACAGAACCCAGGAAAATCAGCAAGACAAAATCAAATAACCCCACTAATAAGTGGGCAAAGGACATGAACAGAAGCTTTTCAAAAGAAGATAAAGAACAGAAACTTTTCAAAAGTAGATACACTTATGGCCAACAAACATATTAAAAAATGTTCAACATCTCTAATCATCAGGGAAATGCAAATCAAAACCACAATGAGATATAACTTAACTCCAGTGAGAATGGCTTTTATCAAAAAGCCCCAAAACAACAAATGTTGGTGTAAATGCGCAGAGATAGGAACATTAATACACTGCTGGTGGGACTGCATACTAGTACAACCTCTATGGAAAGTAATATGGAGATACTTCAAAAAACTAAAAGTAGAACTACGATTTGATCCAGTAATCCCACTACTGGCTATTTACCCAAAGGAAAAAAAAGACATCTGCACTTGAATGTTTATAGCAGCACAATTCATAATTGCAAAGATGTGGAAACAATCCAAGTGCCCATCAATACATGAGTGGATTAATAAAATGTGATATATATATACCATGGAGTACTACTCAGCCATAAAAAATGGTGAATTAATACCTCTTGTATTATCCTGGATGGAGCTGGAGCCCATTCTTCTAAGTGAAGTATCACAAGAATGGAAAAACAAACACCACATGTACTTACCATTAAATTAGTACTAATTGATCAACACTCATGTGCACATATGGAAGTAACATTCATCAGGAATCAGGTAGGTGGGAGGATTGAGGAGGGGATGGCACGCTTGTAGCTTTGAATCGGGCAGTGCAAAGGCAATTTATATGAGCAAAGCATTTGTACTCCTGCAATATTCTGAAAAAAGTAAGAAAAAAATCAATTAATCAAAAAAGAAGGCAGTAATGGAGAAAGTGTATAATAAAAATGATATGACATATAGAAAAATGTAGCAAAATAGCAGAAATAAATCCTTCCTCATTAATAATTCCTTTCAATGCAAGTGGGTTAAATTCACCAATGAAAAGGCAAAGATTGACAGAATTAATTAAAAAAAAAAACACGATCCATTGATGTACTGTCCAGAAGAGACTAACATTCAGATCCAAAGATACAAATAAGGTGAAAGTAAATGATGAAATAAACATATTCCATGCAAGTAGTAATGAAAGGAGAGCTAAGGCGCTTACCTCAGACAAAACAAACTTTAAGTAAAAAAATTCTTACAAAAGACAAGGAAGATATTATACATTTATAAATGGGTCACTCCTTCAAAAAGATGTAACAAGTATAAACACAAAGGCACCTAACAACAGAGCCCTAGAACATATGATTTCATCATTACATACTGTACACACATACCAAAAATTGATAAAAATGAAGGGAGAAATAGCCAATTCTACAATAAAAGCTGGAGACTTCAAAAGCCCCTTTCAATAATGAGACAATTAGAGAGAAAATCAAGAAGGAAAGAGAAGTCATAAATAACATATTAAAAAAACTAGACTGAAAAGATATACATAAAACACTCCACCCAACAATAACAGAATGCATATTCTTCTCTAGTGTACATAAACGTTCTCCAGGATAGACATGTGTTAGACCACAAAAGAAGTCTTTATATATTTGAATAGATATCATCCAATGTATTTTTTCCAACTAAAATGGCATGAAGTTAGAAATCAATAACAGAAGGAAAAGTGGAAAATTCACAAAGTGAAGAAATTAAACTACATACTCTTAAACAAACAATAGGTTAAAAAAGAAATCACAGGTGAAATTAGAAAATACTTAGAGACAAAGGAAAACAAAAACAGAACACATCAAACTTTATGAGATTTATCAAAACTAGTTCTCAGAGGGAAATTTATATCCACAGATATCTACATTAAGAAAGCAGAAAGTGCTCAATAAAAAACCTAATTTTACACACAAAATAGGTAGAAAAAGACAATATTAAATCCAAATGTAGGAGAAGGAAGGAAATAATAAAGAACTGAGACAGATTAATAGAGAATAGAAAAAGCAATAGAGAGTTTAAATGAAACCAGAAGTTGGTACTTACAAAAGATTAAGAAAATCGACAAACCTTTAGCTAGATTTGTCAAGAAAAAAACAAAGAAGAGACTCAAGTTACTGAAATCAGAAATGCAAGTGTAGAACATCTGCTAGATTCCAGAACAGGAGGATTCAGCCACCATATCTCCACAGAAACATTGATTTAACAACCACCAATTGATGGTGCTGTAGTTTCGATGTTTGTCCCCTCAAACTTCATATTGAAATTTGATCCCCAATGTTTGAAGTGCGGCCTAATGGGAGATGTTTGGGTCATGGGAGCTGATTCCTCATGAATACATTAATGCTCTCCCTGTAATGGGGTGAGTGAGTACTCACTCTTATTAGTTCCCATGAGAACAAATTGTTTAAAAGAGCTTGGCACCTCTTCCTCTCTCTCATTTCTCTCGTCATGTGATCTCTGCACACACCAGCTCCCCTTTGTCTTCCACCATCAGTGGAAGCAGCCTGAAGCCCTCATCAGAAGCAGATGCTTCTTATACAGCCTGCAGAACTATGAACCAAATAAACCTCTTTTCTTTATAAATTACTCTGCCTCAGTTGTTCCTTTAGAGCAATATAGAATGGACTAAGGCAAAAAATTGGTAATGATGAATGGGTTGTCACCATAAATATATCTGAAAATGTGGAAGCAGCTTTGGAACTGGGTAATGGTAATGGCCAGAGGTTTGAAGAGGGCTCTGAAGAAAAACAACAAGATATGGAAAAGTTTGGAACTTCTTTGAGATTGGTTAAGTGGTTGTGACCAAATGCTGCTAGAACTATGTACAGTAAAGGCTATGCCGATGAGGTCTCAGATAGAAATGAGGAACTTATTTGGAACTAGAGCAAAGGTCACCCTTTTTACACCAGAGCAAAGACTTGGCTGCATTGTACCTATACCTTAGAGCTTTGTGGAAACCCAAACTCAAGAGTAGTGACATAGGGTATCTGGCAGAAGAAAGTCTAAGTAGCAAAGCCTTAAAGAAGTGTCATGTCTGCTTTTAACAGTGTACACAATCAGACACAGCAGCAAAGGAATGAGCTAAAGTTGGAATTTATAATCAAAAGGAAAGCAGAACATGAAAATTTAGAAAATTTGAAGCCTGGCCATGTGTTACAGAAGGAAAGAGTATTTTCAGGTGAGGAATCCAAGGGTGCCATGGAGCAACCACTTGCTTGAGAGATTAGCATGGATAAAAGGGAACCAGGAGGCTGGGTGCAGTGGCTCACGCCTGTAATCCTAGTACTCTGGGAGGCTGAGGTGGGTAGATCGCTCAAGGTCAGGAGTTTGAAACCAGCCTAAGCAAGAGCGAGACCCCATCTCTACTAAAAATACAAAGAAATTAATTGGCCAACTAAAAATATATAGAAAAAATTAGCCGGGAATAGTAGCACATGCCTGTAGTCCCAGATACCCGGGAGGCTGAGGCAGGAGGATCGCTTGAGCCCAGGAGTTTGAGGTTGTTGTGAGCTAGGTTGATGCCACGGCACTCTAGCCTGGGCAACAAAGCGAGACTCTGTCTCAAAAAAAAAAAAAGGGGGGGGGGGAACCAGGAGCCAGTAGTAAAGATAATGGGAAAAAGGCTGCAAAGGCATTTCAGAAATCTTTGAGGCTGCTCCTCCCACCACAGGTCCACAGGCCTAGGAGGACAGAATGGTTTTGGGGGCCAGGGCCAGGGCACTGCTGCCCTGTGCCACCTCAGGATTCTGCTCTTCACATCCCAGCCCTTTGGCTCCAGCCATGGCTGAAATGGCCCCAGGTACTACTTAGCCATCACTACAGAAATCACAAATGGTAAGCCTTAGCAGCATCCACACAGTGCTAAGTCTGCAGGCACCCAGAATTCAAGAGTGGCAGAAGCTTGTTGGCATCCTCTTAGATTTCAAGGGATGTATTGGAGAGCCTGGGTGCCAAGGTAAAAAAGCCTGCTGCATAGGCAGAGCTGCCACAGAGAGCCTCTACTAAAGAAATGCTGGGTGAAAATGTGGAGTTGGAGCCCCCACAGAGAGTCCCTACCAGGGTACTGCCTACTGGAATTGTGGGAGTATGTCCATTATGGGGACCCCAGAGTTACAGAGGTACCAGCTGCATGCAACCTCAGCCTGGAAAAGCTGCACACATTCAACTCCAATGCATGAGAGCAGCCATGTGGGCTGCAGCAAGCAAAGCCATAGGGGCACGATGCTCAAGGCCTTAAGAGCCCACTCCTCACACAAATGTGGCCAGGTTGCAGGACATGGAGTCAAAGGACAGTCTGGAGCTTTAAGATTAAATGTCTGTCCTGCTAAGTTTCAAACCTGTGTGGGGCCTGTTATGCCTTTCTTTTGGAAAGGGAATTTTACCAAATGTCTGTACCACCATGTAGCTTGGCAATGAATCATTTGTTTTTGACTGTACAGGCCCACAGTTAAGAAACTTGCCTTGAGTCTCAGGTGAAACTTTGGACATTGGACTTTTAAGTTGATGCTGGAATAAGTTAAGACTTTTGGGGGCCATAGGAATGAAATGATTGTATTTTGTATGTGAGAAGGACATGAGTTTTAGGGAGCCAGGGGCAGAATGCTATAGTTTCAATATTTGTCCCCTCAAAACTCATGTTGAAATTTGATTCCCGATGTTGGAGGTGGAACTTAGCATAAGGTATTCAGGTCATACAGGTGGATCCCTCATGAATAGATTAATGCCCTCCCTGGAAGTGGGGGGGGTGAGTTCTTGTGAGAGCTGGCTATTAAAAAAAGCCTGGCACCTCCCTTTCTCTCGTTTCCTCTCTTGCCATGTGATCTGCACATGCTGGCTCCCCTTAGCCTTCTGCCATGAGTGGAAGCAGCCTAAAACCCTCACCAGAAGCAGGTGCTGGCATAATGCTTCTTGTATAGCCTGCAGAACCATGAATCAAATAAACCTCTTTTCTTTATAAATTACCCAGCCTCAGGTATTCCTTTATAGCAACATAAAACTGACTAAGAAAAATTAGAAAGTCTTTATGGGAGCCCATAATTCCAGCTTAGAAGTTGCAGCTCCCTGCTGGAATGAAAAAAATCCAAGAATAGATGCATTGAAGAAGGTAAATAAAACAATTCCAATTCACCTACATCACCCCTTCCCCAAGATGGCAGAACTCAATGCCAAGAGAGACCTCCTCAGCCTATGATTTCTCTTAGAGGGGCAAGTGAGAGCAAAATGAGTGTACAGACACCCCAGTCTTGCAAGAAGCTGCAAAAGACAAAACTCCCACTTCTGTATCACCCCACCCAGAACCCTGAGGGGATCAATACTGGGAACAGGTAGGAGCAGGGAAAAGGAGCATGAGCTCTCAGCAACTGCCATACATATCTTGACAACTGACTGCAGATCCTACTAATTGGCTCATGGATTCCACCAAAAGCGCCACCCATGAACCCCATAGGATGTCTCACCTGCAGACCTGCCCCAACTATTCAACACCCCCCTGAGGACTCCACATGCTCCATCCCCTAGAGCAAGCACCCTATATTCCCCTACAGATAGTGTGCAAGAGCCTCCACAGACAGCACATAGGTATCAGCAGCTAGAGCAGCTCTGTTGGATTGGGAGAAAGTTGCTCAACCTTGACACTTTAAGGTACTCCCCTATGGAAAAGCCCAGGACCTGATGGTCACACTGGTGAATTCTACAGAACATAAAGAAGTAATACCAGTCTTCTCAAACTCTTCCAAACAATCAAAGAGGAGGGAACACTTCCAAACTCATTTTATGAGGCCAGCATTACTCTGATACCAAAGCCAGACAAGAGTAATACAAGAAAAGAAAATTACAGGCCAATATCCCTGATGAATACAGATGCAAAAATCCTGAACAGAATATTTAAAAAAAAAAAAAAAAGTCAACAGCATACTAAAAAGATCATCTACCATGACCAAGTGGGTTTTATCCCTGGGATACAAGGATGGTTTACCATAAGCCAATCAATATAGGTGATGTACCACATTAACAAAATAAAGGATAAAAATCATATGACCAGCTCAAAAGATGCATAGGAATACACGTATAGACAAAAGGAATAGAATTGAGTGTCGACAAATAAACCCATACATTATGGCCAATTCATTTTCAAGAAAGGTTCCAATGGGGAAAGAATTGCCTCTTCAAAAAAAAAAAAAAAAAAGGTTCCGAGACAACTGAATATCCCCATGCAAAAAGGTTGAATTTAGATGCTTCCCTCATACAATACACAAAAATTAAATCAAAATAGATCCATGACCTAACATAAGAGCTAAAACTATAAAATTCTTAGAAGAAACCATAGGGATAAATCTTCATGACCTTGGATTTGGCAATGGTCTTTTAGATATGACATCAAAAGCTTAAGCTTCAAAAGAAAAAATAAATTGGACTTCATCAAAATTAAAAGATCTTTGTGTATCAAAGAATACTACCAAGAAAGTGAAATCACAACCCAAAGAATGGGAGAAAATATTTTCAAATCATGTATTTAATAAAGGTCTAGTGTTAATAACAAGTAAAGAAATTATATAACTCAAAAAATAAACAACTCAATTAAAAATGGGCAAACTAAAGGACTACAAAGTATAAACAAAACATCCTAGGGGATTTCCCAGTGGAATTCTTCAAAAAAAAAAAAAATTGGGCAAAGTACATAGACATTTATCCAAAAAACACACATACATATCTGCAAAAATATATACAAATGGCAAAACAAGGATAAGAAAAGATGCTCAACATCATTAATCATTAGGAAAATGCAAATCAAATCCCAATGAGATATTGGTTTATATCCACTAGGATCTAGGATGCCTATAATAATAGTAATAAAAACAAAATATAACAAATGTTGGTGAGAATTTGGAGAAATTGGAACATTGCTGGTGGGAATGTAAATGGTGCAGCTGCTGTGGAGAGCAATTTGGATGGTCCTCAGTAAATTAAACATAGAATTGCCATATGACCCAGAATATGACCTCAGTATATCTGAGACATTAATATTTTATGAGAAAGGCAATTAGGAAAAAAATATCTAATAAGTCTCCTTAGAAGGGTAAGAAATACCAGCTATTACCATTTAAACATGTCTTTTTCAATTGGACCAGTGAACAACGGTATCTCACAGTTTCATATAGTTATTGGCCATTATTATCTTTGTGCATGTGTGATATGGCTTTTGAAACCACTTGAAAAATTTTGGAGGTACTACTGTTCACTGATTTGCAAGAGCTACTTCATAATATAGTAGGTATATTAACAGTTTATCATACATATTGTCATATACTTTTTTATGCAGCCAAATCTCTTAATCTTTTATATTCCCCGCTTGTTGTAATATATAGGAAAGCCTTTACCATGCCAATATTATATAACTTCCTATTAAAAATAACATATATTCAATTTGTGAAAAGGGAAAAAAGGAATTTTGAGAAAGTTAATCCCATCTGGTTTTACTAGGTGTATGTTTTGGGTAGGAATCTGAGTTTATTTCTTATAAATACTAGTTATTCTGTTGCCACAATATTTCTAGACTATTTTATCCCATTTTCTTCTGATTAAAAATGTCACCTTTTCTTTATTTTTTCTTTCTTTTCTTTATTACGATTTCTGCAATGAATCTGTATTTTCATGACTTCTTCATTCAAACTTTTCACATTATTCTGAATTTTGGTAACAATATCTCTAGTTAATAAATTGAGAATATCAGAGCTAGCAAATTTCTAAATGGAGTTAATTGCTTTTTTCTGAAAGGTTCAGATTTTTGTCCAAATATCCCATAAAGCAACGTCCCTTCTCAAAGTGAATCCATGGACTCTTTTCCCACAGGTGGCAGTTTGTTACCAGTCCATACCATAAAGAAATAAAAAGCTTGCATCATAATGTAAATGTGCTCACTGCTACTTTTATCAAGAAAAACCTGCTATGAAAATAATGTATAATTTGATATAGTCAATTTGAATAAATTTTGGCACAAATTACTTTTTTTTTTTTACTACAGACTAGCATTTTAAGTAACATCATTCAAGAGCAATCATATGTTCCAACTTTATAACTAAAATTTTACACATTTAAATTAATATGAAAAATTACTTCTCAACTCAAATTACTTGGCCTTTTGATTTTATTTCTAATTTCCTCCAGGTCTGTATACAGTGAGAGAATCCACTGAACACTAGTATTTCAGTTCCTTTGATATTACTATTTCCCCTTACAAATTAATAAACTGATATTCTGGATTCTGGCAGCCTCATGACCTTGTTAAATATAAGTTCTCCCCATACAGATGGATCTTATTTTTCTGTTATGAGGAAATTGAACTTCTGAGTGGGTATAGTTGAGGGCCAGATGTTGCATGCTTTTTTCAAAAGCCATCAAAGTACTAAGTGCTGTCATAGAAGGCTTTCTTGAGGACATCCAGCAGACCTGGTAACACAGAGACACATCCTTTGGCCTGGTCAACAGCCTTTTCCATTTTGAAACTCCAAGAGAGTTTCAAGGGAGTTATGGGGGAATATTGATGTCCCCTACCTCCAATCAATCTGATTAATGGGAACTTAAAGATAAAATGATAAAATTAACTGGAGAGTCCAGCCATGTATGTAAGTTATGGATATAACATCTCAGATAACTCACAATGCTTATCACAAACTGCAGTATGTGAACTAGTGTGTTTCTAATACCAGAGAGCAAGTTGCCTCAGATACATGTGTCAGGATTTCTCCATAAGTTACAAGAGAGATGTGAGAAATTGTTAGAGGAGGGGCAGATCATTTAATAAATGATACTGGTATTATGTAGAAAGAATCCATTTCTATTGTCCTCTTTGTGTCACCAGCTAAAACTCATTCCAGGTAAATCAGTGTTTCTCTTTCTTCTTCCACCTCTTTTAAAACGCTTATTAATACACTTAATCTTCCTGGAATTAGTTCGTGTGTATTGGGATCTAACTTGTTTTCCCAAATGACTAGCTAATTATTCCAACATCCTTCATGAACTGTGCAAAAAGGAGTTAACATAGCAGGCCTGAGATTGCTCTCCTTAGAATGTCCTGTTTTCTGGTTTGGCCCTGGAGTTTGGGAACTTGGACTAAGGGAGAATTCCCACCATTCCTAGAATTTATAAGAATGGCCTCACTGTGCCTAAATATTTTGTGCAGACAATGTGGTTTATGCTAAATAATTTCTTTCCTTCTGGGATTCTGGAAGTTTGGTACATGCTAGGCACAGGGTACATATGTGGAAAGCCCCCAGTAAGAATCTTGGGCACTGAGTCTCTATTGTTGTCCTTGGAAGACAACATTTCACATATATTGCCACAATCTGTTCGGAGAAATTAAACATATCCTGTGTGATTCCGCACTGGAAGAGGACTCTTGGAAGCTCGAGCGTAGTTTCTTCTTTACTTCACTCCATGTTTCTTTTCCCTTTGCTGATTGGGCTTTATATCCTTCCACTGTAATAAATCACAGTTGTAAGTACAACCATACGCTGAGTCCAGTGAGTCCTGCTAGCAAGTCTTTGAATATGTGGGTGGTCTTGAGGACCCCCAGAACATTGAATATTTTACTTTTTTCTATGAATCTGAACTGTTATCCTAATATAAATGTCTATATATGGGCTCTCTATTTATGTTCCATTTATCTTTTCTGAGTCACTTCTACTCTATTTTAATACCATAGCTTGATTTTAAAAATTTTAGATTCCTGCCCAACCTCCAACTTATTTTTCTTTCAAAAATTTCTTAACTATTCATAGGTTTGTGTGAGCACAGAAATCTATAAAGATTTCTTGAACCTCTAAGAAAACCAAAAACCTCTAAAAGGCAAATGGGAAAAATCTATAAATACTCCATTCACGAGAAAGAAAATTCAACTGGCTGAACTTCTGAAAATAGGTTTAATTTCATTAATAATACCAAAACAACAATGCAGTACCACATACTCCAATTCCATTGGTAAATGACTTAAAAATTAAGAATATATGCTGCTAGGATCATAAACTCATTAAAACAGTATCTACCAAGCTCACCATCCCTTTCTAAGACAAACTATCCAGCCTATAGCCCTATTTTAAAGGAAGAAATCCTTGTTTGATTCTTGAGCAAAGCATGACCACTGACCTGGACCAGCATTGAACACCTGGCCCAAGGATGCACACAGATAAACAGAGAAGGGGAAGGATCAGGTATGTTAATGGCAGAAAACGCAGATCTCTGAAGGGCTGTCCAATCAAATAGGACAGGTTAACCACTGTGGAGTGAAGGTATAAAGCCATTAGGTTAGGAGATGGGCTTAAAAGAAGGTGAGTGTTCATAGAGTTGGTGAGAGAGATCAGGGGTGTCACCATGAAGGAGGTGGATGTCTTTCCAGAAAATATTTGAAGGATGGACAAGCCTTTGACAGAGAGAGATTATAGGGGGCTGGGGATAACTGGAGGGAAGGGACAAGGTGAGTAAGAAAGGTGACTCCTCTAGGCACAAGGAACTACGTCAATAAGCTGTGGTGTAGATAATGACTGTGAAAAGCCTGTATTTATCTGTAAAGGATTGTATATTTCATGTGCCACCCGAAAAGGCATTAGGTACAAAAGGTTTTAGAGTTAAGTTCTAAGGCATCTTTAAGACACAGACTATCTCATACAAACCACTTCTGAGACTAGAAAATGAACAGAAGTTATTCAAACTCATTTAATGCATATAACAAACCCATAATGAGAAAACTACAGAGTCAAAAAACAAAATTATAGGCCAATTTCAATCATTATTAAGAATGAAAAAAGTGGCAAGTTAAATCCAACAATATATTTTAAAAATAATAACAAAAATGCTGTGACAGAACTTCAAGGAGATAGGCATATCCACAATTGTAAATAGGCATATCCATAATTATAGTCAGAGATTTCAGCACATCTCTTTCAACAACAAGTAGAGATAAAATAAGTAAAAATATACAATAGAAGACCTAAACAACATTATGAACCAACTAGACTTAATTGACATCTATAGAACAGTCCATGCAATAACAGAAGAATATACATTCTCTTCAAGTGCACATGGAATATTTACCAAGATTGACCATATTCTGGGCCATAAATGAAATCTCAATAAATTAAAAGAATTCAGGTCTACAAAGTATGTTCTCTGATCACAATGGAATTTAATTAGAAGTCAATACCTGGAAAAACCCCAAATACTTGAGAACTACATAGCATACTTCTAAATAACTCTTTTATCAAAGAAGAAACCAAAAGAGAAATTAGTAATTTCAATTGAAGAACAAAAACACTACATATCAAAAATTGCGGGAGATAGCTAATGCAATATTAGAGAAAATTTACAATACTAAAGTGTCTATATTAGAAAAGGAAAAAAGTCTCAAATCAATGACCTCAGTTCCTACTTTAAGAAACTAGAAAAATCAGAGTAATTTAAACACCAAGTAAATAGACAAAAAGAAATAATAAATAGAGCAGAAAACAATGAAATAGAAAATAGAAAAACAATAAAGGGAATCAAACTAAAAACTACTTCATTGAGATGGTCAATAAAATTGATAAGCCTCTAGTCAGAAATATTTTTAAAAAGAAAGAGAAGACACAATTATTAACATCAGCAACAAGAGAGGAAATCATCAGATATTCTACAAATATCAAAAGGATAGTAAGAATTTGATTATCAAGGTTGTGGGAAAACAGGCACTCTCATACATTCCTGGTGTGAATGAAAATCTATAGTACCCCTTTGGAGGGAAATCTAATAAAACTACACGTGCACTTACCATTTGACCCATCAGCCCCAATTCTAGGAACCTATGAAGATATACCACCAACCATAGAAAAATACTTTTGCAGAAGGTTGTTCCTTCCAGTACTGTTTGTAATAGCTTAACATTAGAAACACTTGTCTGTTCATAGGAGAGTGATTGAATAAACTATGGTAGTGACACAATGGAGTACTATGCAGCTATAACAAAAAGAATAAGAAAGATGTTTATGGATTAATTGGCTTCAAATATGTAAGATGTGGCAATAGAGATGTTAATAAGCGTAGTAGAATTCATTTTTCCCAACTGTATTCTAACGGACTTTGGTATCCTGAGGCTGTCTCATAGAGCTAGGCCTGACAGTAAGAGATCAACACAAACAAGAGGTGGCACCAAGAATGGGTGCAAATCACCAAGTCTAAAGTATTGGCCATAAAAAACAAACAAGGAAGAGAGCAAAGGATCTGAAGAAGGAAATCTATAAGACTATCCATAAAGCGGTCTCTGTACGTGGTTCCGCTAAAGACCCTCCTCTGAGGCCCAGGACTTTAGGAGGAGGAAGTATGAGATGGAGCAGCAAACCTTGTGTTATCAGATGCGAGGTAGCTATTGAAGGCACACTGCGACTGGGCTCTATCAGAACCTCACATCCAGGGCAGACTTCCAGAGTGAGATCCAGGAATCCTCTCGGGGCTTGAGAAGCTTGGAGTATCCCAATGAGAAATCCTATGTGCAGGGCCCAAAGCACCTAGGTTCCCTACCCTTGGGTCTATGTGTACTGTCTCCCTCTTCCCTAGTGCTTGCTGACCAGGTTGAGGTTCATTCCTCCCTGCATTCCCAGCCAGCTGGAGCCTTGGAGCAAAAAGCAGATGTGCCCCCCTCTCTTCCCCTCCCTCACTCTCCTCCAATTTTGAGCTGGTTTCAACCATTCCCACTGCTTGGATACTGACAGTAAGAAGACAATAAGAAGACAGACAGTAGAGTGAGTGCCGACTTGGTGGGAGGAAGAGAGTGGCAATGTGGCCCACGGTTCCCATCCCCACCCCTCTCTGCCTTTCCTGATCCAGCGCATGGGTGGTCACGACTTGTCACTTAACCGTTTCTCCTCGCTGGGCTCCCCTGAAGCCAATTCTGCCCAGATGCCCACCGTTCCCATAGAAACAGAGAAACACACATAGAAACAGAGTCAGGAGGTGCCGGGCGACACGGGGCCCCCATGCCCAGGCTGAACACAGAAGGCAGGAGGGAGTAGAAGGGTCCGAGGCATTTCATTCACCCGCATCTCAGCCACCACGTCCCACAGAGGCCAAACGCCGGTCTCGCACCCACCTTCTCCAAGAGCAAC
>CAUYRT010059517.1:0-102982 GCA_963574885.1 Lepilemur ruficaudatus | reverse complement strand
TTCCCTACCCAGGATAGCAGCCTGGGCTAGGGACACGGCCCTCCTCTGCAAGGAGAGTTGCCCCTCAAGCACGCTGATCCGCCCCCAAAGGCACACACACCTTAGTAGGCACGTTCACAAATATCCCTTCTCTGCCCCAGGACTATATGAGACTTTGGTGCCCTGGGTCTGGTCTGCAGGTCTGATCCCTGGGCCCCGGAATTCAAACCCTGACCCCGCCAGGAAGTGGCGTGTTGGTCCTAAGTCACTCACAGGGTGCCAAGCTGGGTCGATGTCTCTCAGCCTCAGGATCTGCCCTGTTTTCCTAGAGTCACCAGGCCAGCAGCGCCTGGGAGGGCTGGCGGATAGGGAGCTCACAGTCTGAGTACCCTCAGGCTGCTGTAGGGCCCCAAATGGAAAGGTCCCGTTCCCTTCAGATGGCTGCAGGTCGTGGCTAAATTGTCTCTCTCGGCAGCCGCAGGTAAGGAAGGGGGAGGGGAGAAGGAGGCAATATGGCGCCTGCCCATCAGCTTGAGTCTGTGGGCTGGGAGGTGTCCCGGGGGAGCTGGGAGCCTGGTGCCGTGTCCACAAGAGGCTCACTGCTCACCAGCAGCAGCTGTCTCTGGGCTGGTGTTAGCAGGTCTCTCCAACCGCCCAGGAGCCCACCAGCAGTCCGAGATGTAAGGGAGGGGGGAAGTTAGTCGCTCCACCTACCCTTGTCACCGATCTCCAAGCTTCTTGTGGGCTTTCTCCTTCCGGTTCTCCTCCGCAACCTCCTCCCGTGGAGTCTCCCGTAGTCTCAGGTACCCCTCCTTCTGACCCTTGTCTGATGTATGCTTTTCTGCTTGCTTATTTCTTCCACTTTCTTCTAAAATCTGTCTTTTTTGCAGAGACACTCTGGCTGGTGGCTTTTCTCATCAGCCATCTTTAATCTTCCTGACTTTGAGTTTTCACAGGTGCTTTAGATTTACTCACTGGGGCCTTTATGCAACCACCTGTCCTTGTTTTTCTTTTACCTGGTGAAGAAATCATGCTAACCCCAGAAGACCTGGTTTAGCTCAAAGAATCCAACCCAGGAGAGAAAGAATATGCATTGCCTTTCTCCCAGTCATGAGAAGAGTTCATCGGAGTAAACACATCAAGACCAGGTTTGGGGAGATTTAATTCGCCATGTACCATTTGGGCAGTAGGCACAGTTTCAGTCCTAACCAAAGGCCAGGATTTTACTAAAATCCAAGCATTCCTGGGACCACATAGTCAAAAGGAAGGCGAGTTGAGAGACTGTGTTAAGAGAAAGGCCACCAACAAATGCAAGCAGTGCACATTAGAAGGCACCTAAAAGATGCTATTTTAAAAGAAATCAGGCTTGAGCAGGGGTAGTCATAAACCTCAAACATCTGTTCCACAACTCATAATCCTGCATATCTTTAGAGGAAAGTATTACCTTTGCTGGCAGCACGTGCCTGCTGACAAGGAATCACTGGATATTTTTCAGGTGATTATACTAGTCTCTGAGTGATTTGGAAACTTTTTCTAGGGAATTGGCAAAATGGGTTTTCCCAGAATCCTAGGTCTAGAAGGATTATTGAGCTGATATCCACAGCCCTTATTGTTTTGCTTGGAATGCTTAAATACTTTAAAATGTAATAGTGGCCTGTTCTTCCCTTTGTGTAATTCTCTCTCATCTTAAGACAATGGGCAGTTTGCTGGACCCTGTGGACTCCTGGAAGGCAGAGCCTGTGTTTCTCTAAGGCAGCACCTCCCTCCTGTTAGCCACTCGGTGGCTTTTGTCCTGCCCTGGCTCCATCCTCCCAACAGACTCCTTCTTATGTCTGCATATCAGCTCACATGAACTTCCTGAAGGCCTAATTTCCCTGGATGTGTAGATTGTCAAGGGAAGCTCTGCTCAATTCACAGAGTCACCCCAAATACTCTCAGTCTAGTGAGTGAAAGGGGGAGATGTGGCCGGGTCAGAACAAAAATTAGAGAAAGGCTGGCGCCCCCAGGAAGCCAAAAATCCTATGAAAAAGGCAAAGCTGTGACTGCAAAGATGAGGGCAAGGCCTAAGAGAAGTAAGGGGGCCAACGGCAAGGAACAGGAACAGGAAAGAGAGAGGCTGGCAGCACAGGCTGAGAGGGCAAGGCCCACGTTTCTGCCCACTTCCTCCTTTAAGCCTCTGGCAGCATCTCACCGGACAAAGTCTCTGCCAGCTCCACACCCATTATTCACATCTGGGCCACCAACCCTCTGTCACAAGTGCTAAGAGGATGTTAGCTGAAGTCCCCTCTAATTAAAATGCCGGACCACCACTATGTCACTCCAAGATGTAGAACTCATAGTAGGAATGTCAAGTTGGGCCATTTAAGAGATGACCCGACCTGAGAGTACCTTCTGGAAAGGGTATGGTGACCACAGCAGAAAGGGTAGATGCTGTAGTTAGTGGGACCCAGCAAGAGACTCTCTTGAGGACCCATGGCCAAAAGGAGACCAGCACCAGATCATACAAGGGCCACCCAGCAAGAACTTTCCAATCCCTTCTCTTCCTCTTCCCCTGCCCCAGCCCTGGGCCATCCAAGGCAACCCAGCGAGTTAAAGGAGAATAGTAAAAGTGCTCTATGGGAAACACAGAAGGCAGGCATGCCTCCCCTTCCCACAGCACACAAGTCTCCAGGCAAAAGCCGGCCTGCTCAGAGAATAGCAGAACTTCTGCTCTAGTTGTGACTATTATGTGGGCCTGGACATTTTTCTTACAAATAAGATGCATTTTTGTGGCTATATGTAACCAGAGGACTTTTTCATTATTATCTAAGAATGACTAAAAAGAAGATTACATCTATACATGTGATCTCATCCAAAGGCAGGAGTCAGGAGAAAAGAGCCAAGATGAGGTTTGCTGGAGCAGTCAAGAAAAAAACATTATTTCATGATCAAACAGATCAAACTCCAGTTGTTCAAGGTATTGGTTAAATGTTCATTGGTCCAGGCAATCTCTGGTGAGCATCTCTTGGAATCAGATCTGGCTGGGAGAGAGCAATGCGAAGGCAGCTCAAGCTGGAAGATCAGGTTGCTGAAGTTTGATGCCTTCTGTGGTTGCTGGGGTGGGGGGACTCTGCCTTTGCCTGCTTCACCTGTGCCCTCCATTTCTCCAGGAGCTCCTTCCTACTGACTGTGGCCAGCCCTGCTGGCTCCTGCATAGCTAACCACCCACAGGGCCTGAGACCAGATTAGTTCAAGCTTTTTAAAATACGAAAACCCTTCCTTCCTTCAAAAGAAGTTGTTGGAATTTTAGAGAACCAATACAAAGCATCTCTGTCTTACCAGCTCATATTCAGAACCAATAGAAAGGAGTGGAGATCAAAATATCATTTTTATTACTGGTGAAGCCCCTGGAGACTATGGCTGGGCTGTGAGGACCGTAAGTATGGCAGCATTGTGCCGCAAATTAAGTGTATCCACAGCAGTGCTAGGCAACCCCCAAGTCTCCCATGAAGGAGTCCACCCTGGTAAAACTACAGCACAAAGGAAACAAGACAACCAGAATACACAGCCTCTAAAGCTAGAAGGGAGAGGACGAGTCTGAGCCCCTCATCAGATAAATCACTCCTCCACCTCTGAGGCAGGAGAGTGAGAGGGCGGAAGTGTTAAAACCGCCAAGTTCCTCCCACAGGGAAACAAGAGGAGTCATGACTGAGTGTGCACTTGTTGCTGCCACATAAGTCTTACTGTAAATAGGTCAGAGCTGTGCTTCTTGGTTGAAGAGGACCAAGAAAGTGATGGCCCATGCACCCCATACTTCTCACGCCATGGTGCATCCTGAGCCCACTCAGGAGACTCATTCCCACTAAGAATCTTTGGAAAACACTGTTTCAGGGCTCCTAGTAACAGATCTTCACATGGACTAAGGATGTGCTGCTGCTGTGACTCATTGATACGTTGGTAGATTTCATTTCTGTGGCTTGACACCCAGCTCCTTAAATTTTATGGGTGTCCACTGCTGCCTTTGGCCCAGCACCCCACTGCCCCATTGACTCCTATGCACAGCTGGGCCCAGCACAGTTGCAGGCATCTCTGTGCCTGGGGCTGTGCCCTGCCTGTCACCTAGCCCTTCCTGGGGAACCAGGAAGTGAAGGGCTAAGGCAAGCCAGCTCCCTCTGCCTCAGCCTCATTCAGGAGCAAGGGTCACCTGCTCAGTTCAGAACTTCCTTGGGTCTTAATCTAACTGTGGGCCCCCTTTGGGATCTAAAACCAGCCAGTTGTGCCTTGCTTGGAACTGACTCCATTTATAGCCATCCATCTACTTCTTGGTCAGAAGAACAATTCCTGGGAGAGGTCAAAAATGAATGACAAAGTTTACTGACTGGGAAGGAAGAATCGAGGGCAGAGCCATGTGGATTCATGTTATTGGATATCTACTTCCAGGTCCTTTTAATCTAGTAATTTTCAACTTTTGGGTAGGGAGGCAAGAGGAGAATCATGAATTCCTTGGATAAACTAATGGTAACTTGAGACTTTGCTGAATTTATATATCAAATTTAGGAGTCTTTTGGTGGAGTCTTTAGGGTTTTCTGTATCCTATAGACACAAGTTTATATCATCAGGAAACAGGGATAGTTTGACCTCCTCGTTCTCGATTCGGATGCCCTATATTTCTTTCTCTTGCCTAATTGCTCTGGCTAGGACTTCCAATACTATGTTAAATAAAAGTGGTGACAATGGGCACCCTTGTCTTGTTCTAGTCCTTAGGAAGAATGCTTTCAATTTTTCCTCATTCAGTATAATGTTGGCTGTGTGTTTGTCATACATGGCTTTCATAATTTTGAGGTGTGTTACTTCTATTTTTGTTGAGGGTTTTTATAATGAAAGGATGCTGGATTTTACTGAATGTTTTTTCTCCATCTACAGAGGTGATCAAATGGTCTTTGTTTTCATTTCTGTTTATGTGGTGAATCATGTTTATGGATTGGCATATGTCGAACCATTGTTGAATCCCTGAGATAAAATGCACTTAATCGTGGTGAATCATCTTTTTGATGTGTTGTTGAATTCAATTTGCTATTGTATTATATTTTTTTTTGAGGATTTTTGCATCTATGTTCATAAGGGATATTGGTCTGTAGTTTTCTTTTGATTCTGTCCTATCTCGGCTTTGGTATCAAGGAGTCCTACCCTGGCTTTGGTATCAAGGTGATACTGGCTTCATAGAATGAGTTAGAGAGGATTCCCTCTTTCTCAATGTTATGGAATAATTTCTATAGGATAGGTACCAGTTCATAGGTTTGGTAGAATTAATCTGCGAATCCATCTGGCCCAGAGCTTTTTTTTTGTTAGAAGATTTTTTTTTTATTACTATTTCAATTTCATTGCTTGTTATTGGTCTGTTCACGATTTTTATTTCTTCCTGATTCAGGTTTGGGGGATTGTGTGTTTGCAGGAGCTAATAATTTCCTCTATATTTTCTAGTTTGTGTGCATAGAGGTTTTCATATCATTCATGGATGATATTTTTATTTTTTTATATCGGTTTTAATGTCTCCTTTTTCATTTCTGATTGAGCTTATTTGAGTCCTTTCTTTTCTATTTTCTGGTTAATCTGGTTAGTAGTCTATGAATTTTCTTTATCTTTTCAAAGAACCAACTTTTTCTTTTTGTTGATCTTTTGTATTTTTTTTTGGTTTCCAATTCATTTAATTCTTTTCTTCTACTGGTTTTGGGTTTTGTTTGTTCTTCTTTTTCTAGTGGCTTGAGATCTGACATTAGGTTGTTAATTTGTGATCTTTCTGACTTTTTTTGTAGGCATTTAAGACTATGAACTTTACCCTTAGGACTGCTTTTTCTGTATCCTGTCAATACAGAAAAAGCTTTGTGAAAGCTTATGTCCCTTTGTCATTCAATTCAAGGAATCTTTTCATTTCCATCTTAATTTCATCATTTTCCCAAGGACCATTCAGCAACAGGTTGTTTAAATTCCATGATTTTGCATAGATTTGAGTGTTTCATTTGGAATTGATTTCTAATTTTATTCTACTTTGGTCTGAAAAGATACATGGTATGATTTAAATGTTTTTTTAATTTGCTGAGACTTGTCTTGTGGCCTAAGATATGATCAATCTTGAAAAATGTTCAATGAGAAGAATGTATAGTCAAGAGTGGTGGGGGGGTCTGTTCCATAAATGTCTGTTAGGTCCATTTTTTCTAGAGTCATGTTTAAGTCCAGTGTTTCTTTGTTCATTTTCTGCCTTAATGATCTGTCCAGTTCTGTTAGTCGGGTGTTGAAGTCCTTGGCAATTACAATATGGTGGTATTATTTATTTCTTTGCTTTGATCTAGTAAAATTTGCTTTCTGAATTTGGAAACTCCTGTGTTACAGGCATGTATATTTAGGATTGTTAAGTCTTTTTGTTGAATTGTTCACTTTACAATGATATAGTGATCATCTTTGTGTTTTTCTTTTACCATTATTGATTTAAAGTATATTTTATCTGATATGAGAATAGCTGCACCTGCTCACTTCCGGTTTCCATTTGCATGGAATATTTTTTTCCATCATTTTACCTTAAGTCTGTGTGAGTACTTGCAGGTTATGTGTGTTTATTGGAGACAGAAAACATTTGGGTTGTGTTTTTTTATTAATTCAGCCAGTCTACATCTTTTAAGTGGGGCATTAAGACCATTCATATTCCATGTTAGTATTGACATGTGGGATGTTCTGTTCATTATGTCAGGTTTTTTCCCTCTTGTGCTATTGTTTTATAAGAGCTGTGAACTTTAACTTTTAGTTCTTTTTTTTTTCATGCTGATGGGTATCTATTGTGCTAATCCATGTATAATTCACTTTTGAGTATTTCCTGTAGAGCAGATCTAGCAGTGACAAATTCCCCTAGTGTTTGCTTGTCTGAAAAAGTCTTTATTTTTCCATCATTTACGAAAATTACTTTTGCCGGATACAAAATTCTTGGCTGGAAGTTGGTCTGTTTAAGAAGACTAAAAATGGGGCCCCAATCCCTTCTGGCTTGTAATATCTCTACTGAGAAGTCTGCTGTTAGCCTGATGGGTTTTCCTTTGTAGGTTAGTTGTGTCTTTTGTTTCTCAGCTTGTAAAATTTTCTCCTTCATTTTGACTTTTGCCAGGTTGATGATGTCCTGGAGATGTCCTTTTTGCTAGTAATCTTCCTGGTGTTCAATGGCCATCTTGTACCTGGATATCAAATCTCTGTCAATGCCAGGGAAGTTCTCCTCAATAATTTTTTCAAATATTTTTTTCCATGCTTTTTGCTTTTACTTCTTCTCCTTCCAGGATACCTATAATTCAGATATTGGCTTGTTTTACATCATCCCATATTTCTCTGAGTGATTGTTCATTCTTCTTTATTCTTTTTTTTTTTTTTTTTTTTTTTTTTTTTTTTTTTTTTTTTTGCATCTTTGACTCATTAATGTAGTTTGAAAGCCTTGTCTTCAAGGTCTGAGATTGTTTCTTCTGCTTTATCTATCCTGTTGTTGAAGGCTTTCTTCTGTATTTTGAAATTCTGTAAATGATTCTTTCATTTCTTTAAGTTTTGATATATCCTTTCTTATGTTGTCTGTCTCTTTAATGAGTTTTTATTTTTTCATTAATGTCCTGAAATTTTTTGGGGCTTCTTTATGATGGTTTTCACCTTTTCTTCAATTCCATTCATATTCTTATTCTATTCCATTCTTATTTGCCATCCATATTCTGAATTCCATTTTTGACATTTCAACCATTTCCTTTCAGTTATGTCACCCTAGCTTGTTTTTTCATGTTTCCAGAATAATTTTGCTGGTTTCTTCTTATCTGTAACCTCTTCTCTCAGCTCAGGACAGATAGGTTTGCGGTGCACCCGTTCTCCTTTGCTGGGAATTCTCCTTCTTAGTGAGAGGAAGGAAAGGTCCCTAGATGGTGCTTTTCTGTCCTACTTTAGAATACTGACCTGGCAGGAGTAGGGAGGATGCACTGAGAGCCTGTAATGCAGCTGTTTTGTGTTGTCCCATTCCCCTGTGATTGTCACAGTCCAAATCAGTGCTGGATGATCTTCATGAGGAGTGGTGGGTTGTTCCCCAGGCCACTACTGGAAGCTTGGGTGGGGGGCTGTGCCCCTCTCCATGGAGGCTGACATTACAGAAGATTTCACTGCCCAGTCCCCCCATGGCAGTGGCAGTGGCAGCAGGTGAGGCTCTCCAGCCAGTGTCCATGGGTGTCAGGGCTGTGGGTATTCACTCCACCTGAGTCCAAGTGCAATGGCAGTTGGTTACCACAAGGGCAGTTACCACCAGGCAGTGGGTGGGAACCACATGGGAAGGGCTATGGGACTAGGTGACAGTGCAGGAGCCAAGGGGATGGGGTCATGGGGTCATGGCGCCAGGGCTGCTGGGAAGCTGGACCTGTCTCCCTGCCCAGGTCTCACTGAGGCACTTGCCACAGTGCTTCTTAGGTGGTGTTAGTGGTGACATTTTGCTACAATCCCTTGTGGGGGGAGGAGTGTTCAGCTCCCAGTCACGGGGTGTGTGAGAGTGTCTGCTCTTCCTGCTCCCTCCCCAGCCTGATGTGGGTGATACAGAGGTGGCTGCAGCAAAGCCAAGCCATGTATAGACCAAGTGCTCTGGACCTGAGAGCTCAGAATGCTGTCAGTTGCAGTAACCTGGGAACAGAAGCCACCAGGTCCCTACTGTGCCCACTCTCCTGTGCAGTGTTGCTGCACAGACTGCAAGCAGCTCTCCAATCAATCTGGAAATGTGTGGTGGTGGTAGAGGCCCCCTCATAGCTCAGGTTGTAGTGCCCACAGGGGCAGCATGGAGTCCCAGGATTTTCTCCTCCTGTGCTTCCCCATGTGTGGACGCCTCTCCCAGATATCTTCTGATCTTGCCATGTGGACCACCCCATCATCATCTCCTTCACTCAGTATCTCCAACCATTTCTCTGATGATTCGCAATGCTCTTTCCATGAAGGTCTATTCATAGATGAGCATTTACTTGCAACTTTGTTCCTCTTGAGAGCAGCATGCCCAGGCTGCTTCTCATTTGCCGTCTTACTTTTTCCAAGGCCAGTCTTTCTAGTAGAAATTCTTGCCTTTGAGGGTTGCCAATACATCAGCTTAATGGAACTTCAAGGTACCAGCCAAGAAAACAGAGAAGAGCGTCTACTCCAAGTTTCTGCTATGTGAACAAATAATGCTACTGAATATCATCAGAGACTCATATCATTTTAGAACAGCACATATGCGTGCTTATTTAACAAGCACTATGTAGTGCTTACCATATGCTAGGCCCTGCTCAAATGTCACTCATTTGCCTCTTTAACAACCCTCTGAGGGGACTACTAATATTACCCCCATGTGGCAAAAGAGGAGATTGAGGCACAAAAAAGTTAAGTTGCCCATATTACTCTGTAAGTTACAGAGGCAAGATTTGAAGTCAGGCAATCTAATTGCAGGGACATGTTCGTATTCATTATATTAGTAGTTTGGAAACTTCGGCATGTATCAGAATCCCTGGAAGCCTCGTTAAAATGCAGAAAGCTGGTGCGGTGATGATTTTAAGAATTGAACTCTCTCTTTCCGATGGATTAGTGGAGAAAGCACAAAAATTCTGAGTAGAAAAAAAATGCAGAAAGCTGGGTCCCATCCATGGATATTCTAGTTCAGTAGATACGAGATGGGAGCCTGAGAATTTGCATTGCCAACAAGGTCTTGGGTGATGCTGATGTTGCTGGTTCTGGAAACACATTTTGAGGACCGCTTATGCTCCCTAAGCCATCAGTTGAAAACCTTCTGGCCCTATCACTTGCACACTCTGCTTAAATTGTTCTTAGTGAAGCCTATAATTAATCATTTTTCCAATATTCTCCAAGTGATGCTCATGTGCAGCTAGAATGAGAATCCCTGCTCTGCTTGAAGCCACTGCTTCTCAGTTTTGGCTGCACATTAGAATCACCTGGGGGATTTTCAAAACTACTAATGCCTGGTGCCCAGCCTCAGATATTCTGATTTAATTGTTACGGCCTTTAAAAGTTCTTGGGCCTAAGGTTCTTAAAGATTTTACAAGTGATTCTAATGTGCAGCAACAGTTTGAAGATCACTGCTCTCAATTCTTTTCACTTTCAGAATCCATCAATTTGGTGATGATCAGTTGCCTGGGTCCTCAGGGGTCTTCAGTGGTCCTCTCTAAGGCATGATGATAAAGTTAGCCCAGGCCAGAGATTAGTTGCTGCTACAGGACCAGCTGCCTTCTAGTATTAATAAATGTTTCAACTAGGGCCACAGATTTTTTTTTTTTTTTTTTTTTTTTTTACCAAATCAGTCTCCTCACTAAAAGGGTCAAGGAAACTATTCCTGATTCAGATAATGACCTGATTTTGGCAGACTGTTGAAATTCTCTCTCATTGTGTTCTCCCAAATTTGGAGTGGTTTGCATTACAAAAGGATTCTCTGTTTTATGAGGGAATTCCTGGCAAGTTTTCTTGAAAGTTGTACTTAAAAATAATATCTGATTTGCACTCACTCATAAATTAAGGTCTGGGCTTTAAATGATGATAGCTTATACAGCCCCTGATATTGGCAGAAGCATCTTTCAAGACATTGGTTTGTTCTCCACTCTAATGTCTGATCCCTTCCCTTCTGAGTTCCTTTGTTAATTCTGCTCTCCCTAAAGCCGTGGTGAGTGATAATACTTTCAGACATTACTGAGCTGTTTGACCAGACCTCTGTTACCAAAACAGATATGGACAACATTAAGAGAACAATTCAGGTGATAGTTTCTTTTGCTAGGGAAAACTTAGTCCAAGTTATTCATTCATTAGTCTTCTTGAAAGGTTCTTGATACAATAAAATCAATTTCACACATCAGATTATACTAACAAAAATGAATTTACTTGAACGATTTTCGAACTCAGAATGATGTGTTTTCCCAGAAAAACCCTGCAATAGATTACTTGGGAGAAAATTTAATAAATGGCAACATCACTTTTTCCCCCAGCTTTATTGAGATATATTGACAAAAAAAATTATATATATTTAATGTGTACAATATGATGTTTTGATATATGTATACATTGTGAAATAATTATCACAATCAAGCTAATTAACTTATCTATCACATAACATTGTTACCTTTTTTTGATAGTGAGAACACTTAAGGTCTACTCTCTTACCAAGTTTCAAGTATACAATACAATATTAACTATAGTCACCATGCTATATATTAGATCTCCAGAACTTTTATTCATAACTAAACTTCATACCTTTTGACCAACATCTCCCCATGACCACCCCCTAAATCTCTGGAAAATACCATTCTACTCTCTGCTTTTCTGAGTACAACTTTTTTAGATTCTATATATAAGTGGGATCATGCAGTATTTGTCTTCTGTGTCTGGCTTATTTTGCTTAGCATTATATCCTCCAGGTTTGTCCGTGTTGTAATAGATGGTAGGATTTCCTTCCTTTTAAAGGTTGAATAATATTCCATTATATACATACCACATTTTTTATCCATTCATTCATTGACAGACACTTAGATCGTTTCCATATCTTTGCTTGTCTTCTGTTGAAAACTGTCTGTTAAGGTCCTTTGCCCAGGCTGGGCATGGTGGCTCACACCTGTAATCCAAGCACTCTGAGAGGCTGAGGTGGGAGGATTGGTTGAGGTCAGGAGTTCAAGACCAGCCTGAACTAGAGTGAGACTCCATCTCTAGTAAAAATAGAGAAAATTAGCCAGGTGTGGTAGTGCACACCTGTAGTCCCAGCTACTCGGGAGGCTGAGACAGGAGGATTGCTTGAGCCCAGGAGTCTGAGGTTGCTGTGAGCAAGGCTGGTGCCATAACACTCTAGCCAGGGCAAAAGAGCAAGCCTCTGCCTCAAAAAAAAAAAAAAAAAAAGTCCTTTGCCCATTTTTAAATCAAATAATCTCTTATGATCCTCTATATATCTGTGACATCAGTTGTAGTGTCTCTCTCATTTATAATTTTATTTGAGTCTTCCCTCTTTTTTCTTAGCTAGTATAGCCCAAAGGCATTTCTTATTTTTTTTAGTTTTTTTTCAAAGACAACTTTATTGAAGTATAATTTACACACCATGCAATTACTCCATTTTAATTGTACAATTAAATGATTTTGAGTAAATTTACCAAGTTGTACAGCTATTCACATAAATCAGTTTTAGTACATTTCCTTCCCCCTATTAAGACCCCTAATTCCCATCCCAAACTACATTTCAAGCATGCTCCTCCCCTCCACAATGCTCACCGCATCCCTCAGATGTGGGTCTACCCCCTCAACCCCCGAATCCCTGGTGAACACCACCACCATTTGAGCACCATAGTGTTAATCAGTCAGTACCAATTTGATGGCAAGTACATGTGGAGCCCATTGTTCTGATCTTGTGTCACCTCACTTGAGCTTGGCTCAAGCTCAATCCAAGATAATATAAGCGGTGCTAGCTCACCGTCATTTCTTAAAATTGAGTGATATTCCATTGTAAACATACACCAAATTTTAATAATCCACTCACGAATTGACAGGCACTTGGGTTGTTTTCACAACCTAGCAATAGTGAATTGTGCTGCCATAAACATTTGGGTGCAGATGTCTTTATTATAGAATGTACTATGCTCTTGTGGGTAGATGCCTAACAATACTTTTTTTTATCTTTTAACAAAACACCTCATTTTTAATTCATCTTTTCTATTGTTTTTCTAGTCTCTATTTCATTTATTCATGCTCTAATCTTTATTATTTCCTTCTTTCTGCTAAATTTGGTCTTAGTTTGTATTTTTTTTTCCTAGTTCCTTGAGGTGTGATGTTTATTTGAGATCTTTCTTTTTTTCTTAACATAGGTGTTTATCACTATAAACAATCCTTTTGGAACTGCTTTTGCTGCATCCAATAAGTTTTGCTATATTGTGTTTCCATGTTCAAATGTCTCAAGGTATTTTTTTACTTTCCTTTTGATTTCTTCTTTGACCCATTGGCTGTTCAGGAGTTTGTCATTCAAATTCCATATATTTTTGAATTTTCCAGTTTTTGTTGTTGTTATTTATTTCTAGTTTCATACCATTGTAGTCAGAAAAGATAGTTGATATATTTTAATCATCTTAAATTTGTTAAGATTTGTTTTGTGGCCCAGCATATAATCTATCATGGATAATGTTCCATGTTTTTTTTTTTTTTTTTTTTTTTGAGACAGAGTTTCACTCTGTTGCCTGGGCTTCAGTGCCATGGCGTCAGCCTAGCTCACAGCAACCTCAAACTCCTGGGCTCAAGCAATCCTTCTGCCTCAGCCTCCCAAGTAGCTGGGACTACAGGCATGCATCACCATGCCCGGATAGTTTTTTCTATATATTTTTAGTTGGCCAGTTAATTTCTTTCTATTTTTTAGTAGAGATGGGGTCTTGCTCTTGCTCAGGCTGGTTTCAAACTTATGACCTTGAGTGATCCTACCACCTCAGCCTCCCAGAGTGCTAGAATTACAGGCGTGAACCACCATGCCCGGCCATTCCATGTGTTCTTAAGAAGAATGTGTATTTGCTGCTGTTGAGTGGACTGTTTTGTATATGTCTGTTACAACCATTTGGTCTGTGGTGTATCTATGGTGTTATACAAGTTTGCTGTTTCCTTGTTGATTTCTGTCTTGAGGATCTATCCATTATTGAAAGTGGAGTATTGAAGTCCCCTACTATTATTGTTTTGCAGTCTGCTTCTCCTTTTTGTTCTGTTAATATTTGCTTTATATACTTAGGTACTCTGATGTTGGGTACATAAATATTTACATATAAGTATATCTTCTTGACAAATTGACTGCTTTATCATTATATAATAACTTTATTTGTATTTTGTGACAGTTTTTGGCTTGAGTCTACTTTGACTGATATAAATAAATTGGCTCCATAGCAAGAAAGTGTTTTTTTTAAATAGTGTTTTTAGTTCCCTCATGTTTCAAATGAATTTCCAGTGTTCACATTGTGAATAGAGCTGGCTGCCCTAAGTGGCCTTGAATTGGCAGTATATAGCAGTGAGTTTTATCTCAACACTGGTAGCTTAGCAACTGCAGTTTCAAAGTAGTCTGAGAATAGACCGAGAGCTCTCAGTAAGATTTGGTGACCAAAACGTTATAATAATGCATTCTTTTGAGTTTCTTGCCCAGAAATGGCAGAACCTCCTTACAGCCATGAGATAACTATAAAGTCTTGCACCACCTATTTGTCCAAAGAAGACAAAATAAGCAATATTGTTAAGGAACCCACAAGCGGGGGTTCAATGTTGTTTGCCACACAGAAAGCCAATTACTGAGATAATGAAGATTATCAAAAAAGAAAAGATTTATTACAGTGGATGCATCTACTGGAAGGGGGAGGTATGGACTGCCTCAAATCTGCTTCCCCAACCAAGAGGGTCAGGGGGTTTTGCTGGAGGTGAAATGAATCATGCATGAGGGGAGTGAGCATCATTACATGTTTGGGTGGAATGCAGGGCATGCAAGTGCAGTTGTTGCATTTTCTCAACAGTGTTTTTAGCTCCTTCATATTTCAAATGAGTTAACATTCTGGCTAGGGCTGGCTGCTCTAAGTGACCTTGTCAGTGAGTTTTATCTCAGCCCTGGTAGCTTAACAGCGGCAGTCTCAAAATGGGCAGAAAATAGATGGAGAGCTCTCAGTAAAATTTGCTGACCAGAACTTTGTAACTTTCTGTTGCACTGATGCTAATGCATTCTCTTTGAGTTTCTTTCCCAGAAATGGCAGAACCTCCTTGCAGTCACAAGATAACTATGAAGCCTCACACCACCTGTTTGTTTGGAAAAGACAAAATAAGTCCTATTCCACCACAGGTCATGCCCAAAGACCCACTGAGCCTGCGCACAAGGCTGAAAGAATGAACAATCTTAACCCCTAGCTCATTACAATGCTAAAATCCCCACCCTCGGAGGGACTTGTCTGCCATTTTTTCATCATGGGACGTATGTACTAACATGATTCCTCACTGTGCTTGCATGCCCTGCACTCTACCCCAAATACATAATGATGCTCAGTCCCCTTATGCATTATTCATTTCACCTTCAGAAATCCCCTGTTCCTGTTGAACCGGGAGGAGGATTTGAAGCAGTCCATACCTCCCACCTCCCAGTTGATGCATCTCCTACAATAAATCCTTTCTTCTTTGACAATCCTCATTGTCTCAGTAATTGGCTTTCTGTACAGCAAGCAATAGTGAAACCCCCTTTTGGGTTTGTTAAGGTAAGTACAACCATCCTTGCTCTCTTTTGATTGCCATTTGCATGGAATGATTTTTTCCATTCCTTCAATTTCAGCCTAAATGTGTTCTTAAAACTAAAGTGAGTCTTCTGTAGGTAGCATATTGTTGGATCTTGTTTCTTTCTTTGAACCCATTTAGCCACTCTATGCCTTTTGATAAGAGAATTTAATTCATTTACATTTAAAATAACTGTTATTAGACAAGGACTTACTATTGCCATTTTATTAATTGTTTTCTATTTTGTTTTTCCTTCATTTCTTTCTTCCTCTCTTGCTGTCTTCCTTTGCATTTTGATTTTTTTTTTTATAGTGGAATGCTTTGATTTTATTTTTTTTCTCCCCGTCTTTTGTATATCTGCTAGAGGTTTTTCTTTATAGTTACCATGAGATTTACATAAACATCTTACAGTTTTAACATTCCATTTTAAGCTGTTAACAATTTAACTTCAATCACATACAAAATACTCTACACTTTTACTTCTTCATCTGCCGTATTCTGTTAGTGATGTCAAAATTTACATATTTTTATATTGTGTATCTATTAACAAATTATTATCGCTATAGTTACACTTGACCCTTGAACAACATGGGTTTAAACTGCACAAGTCCACTTATATGTGGATTTTTTTCAATAAAAGTTATGCTGACTGTTGCTGCCTCTCCTGCCTCCCCTACCACCTCCTCCACCTCTTTCTCCTCTGTCACCCATAAGACAGCAAGACCAAATCATCCTCTTCCTTCTCTTCCTCAGTCTACTCAACATGAAGACTGTGAAGATGAAGATATTTATGATGATCCACTTCCACTTAATAAATAATAAATATATTTTCTCTTCCTTTTGATTTTCTTAATAATGTTTTCTTTTCTCCAGCTTACTTTAATGTAAGGATACAGTATATAATACATATAATATGCAAAATATATGTTAATTGTCTGTTCATGTTATCAGCAAGGCTTCTGATTAACAGTTAAATTTGGGAGGAGTCAAAAGTTATACGCAGATTTGTTACTCCTTGGGGTCAGCACCTATAACCCCTGTGTTATTAAAAGGTCAACTGTATTTTTAATACTTTTGTCTTTTAACTTTATACTAGAGTTAAAAGTGATTTATGTACCACCATTACAATATTAGAGTGTTCTGAATTTGACTATACTTACCTTTACCAGTGAGTTTTATGGTTTTATATATTTTCATGTTACTAATTAGCATTCTTTTCTTTCAGTTTGATGAACTCCCTTCAGCATTTCTTGTAAGGCAGGCCTAGTAGCAATTAACTACCCCAGCTTTTGTTTATCTGGGAAAGTCTTTATCTCGTCTTCATTTCTGAAGGACAGAGGAGAGATTTGTCAGATATAGTATTCTTGGTTGGTAATTTTTTTCTCTTTCAGCATTTTTGCTATATCATTCCACTCTCCCCTGGTCTGCAAGGTTTCTGCTGAGAAATCCACTCATGGTCTTATGGGACTTCCCTTGAATGTTACAAGCTGCTTTCCCCCCAGGGAGGGCATTAATCTGTTCATGAGGGATCTGCTCCCATGACCCAAACACTTCCCATTAAGCTCCACCTCCAACATTAGGGGTCAAGTCTCAACATGAAAGTTTAGAGGGGTCAAACAATATATACGCATAAAAAGATGGACTCTAAAATTATGTTCCCCTAATGTTAACAATGAGTTTTTTCTAGGTGGCAGACTTTGGAGTAAATTTTTTCATTTTTGAATTTGTTATAATGAGCACATATTTCTATAAAAATAATAGTATTTTCTTAAAGCATAAGTATACCTAGATAAATACTTAATACTGGGAAGTGAACATATGGACGATCGTTCTTTTTTGTACGTTTCTGTATTGTCTAAATAAAAAATACATTGATCAATTACTTCCTGGTTTTTTTTTTAATGTTGTTTTGGGTTTTTTCAAGGGAAGGAGGTATTCTTACCTGATATTTCCTCTATGGTTTTCTGGTTTTTGATATAAAAATTGTTGCCCATCCCTAGTTTAGGTAGGGATTCACTTAGGAGGAAAAAAACGCAACATCTAAAATTTGCTGATTAATAATCACTCAAATACATGATATTTTGCTTGCTTACATTAGCAAAAAGAAAAAAATGCATTCTGGAAACCTGTCATCTGAAAGACAATCATTTTATTATAAACAAATAGTAATTGGGCACATAAAACAAAGAAATTCTTCCAATGAATAGATACACTACATTTTAAGCATCTCCCAAATACTTTGTCCCAATATAGGTTAATGGAATTATGCACCACAAATCCAGTTCCTTCCCCTTAAAGGAAAATGTTTATAGGTACCAAAAATATACTATGTTCTATGTAAAGAGAAATACCAACACAGATGAAATTGCAATACATGTTTCTGGTTGATATAATGTAACTTCTCTCTAACACATTAACTGGCATGTGAGTTGCAGTTAATTCACGCTAGTTTTGAGCCTGGAACCTCATGAAGCATATGTAACTCACACATCTCTTCACCTTGGGAGCCACTAGAACTATTTTTCAAGTTGCAGATAATTCACGCACAGAAAACAATAAAAAATAAATTTTTCACTAAATTAGAAAAGATCATTTTGTTTCTGAAGTTTTTATTCTATTTTCGTAATAAAACACTGCGGCCCCAAGGAAAAAATTTTTTTTTCTAGTGTAGCAGTCAATGTGTTAAAAGTATTGCAAAAGGAAAAAAAGGTCAGGGGCGGAAATAATAGAAATACCCAAGGAGGGTTAAGCTAATCCTCAAAATTAAGGAAAACTCAAAGAGTTAAGAAAAAAAAACTTAGTGAGAGATATTGGCTCATGTAAGTATATCTAATTTCCCCAAACCAACTCAGAGTAGCATATTTTCACTTTATAGATTCAAATTGTGAATTTACACACATGACTTGTGTTATGAATTTGGTCAAACTAAGAGCTCACAGCTCACATATGTGCTTTCTACCTTCCTCTTTGACCTTAGTATTCGGTTTTCCATCATTTTGGAATATTGCATCTATTAGGGTTTTTATATTTTGTTGGAGCAATTTTAGAAGGCAGAGAAGGGAGGAGTTGGTGGGTTTAGTGGTTAGACCAGTCTGTAACATTGTCAAAATAATTGTTTTCTCACAGAGCGTGGTATGGTGCCAAATGGAGCAACCAAGATGTCAAAAGTATTTCACAACGTTGAAGCTTCTCTTCATGAATCTCTGGATCCCAAAACTTGTTTACTACATCCTCAGAGGAGCTCAGGAATGCAGCTTAGAGTCCAAGCAGCCACTGAATTCTTTTCTGGAAGGTGGTACACCACGTTCCCCTGCATAGATGGGGTGTTTTCAGTCTTCTCTTTCACATACAATCACAGCTCTGCCACACAGGGGAGACAGAACAGGGGAGGCTCAGATGCCAAACAGTTACAAGGATTCTGCAGGAAGCAATTTCACTACCACAAAAATGTCCTTGGGCCTCTCCCTCTACAGAGCTACTCCGACCCCTGAGGTATTCTCCTTTAATCTCCCTGGGCTCCCTGCTTCCTAACAGGATTTCTAGCTGGCCTGTCTTCTCATTAAATGACCACTGAAATTCTTAGCTTCTCTGTCCCTCTCCCCACCCCACACACACCTCCCCCTCCCCCACACACACCTCCCCTTCCCCCACACACACCTCTGTGACTGATTCTGTTCTAATTTTAACCTCACTGGCACCTTGTTTTTAAAATAGGAACTGCTTTGGCTTTTAGTTTCTTTCCATTAATTTCTTTTAAAAAGGAAATAAAATGGAAGCCTTATGCAGAGAAAAATTCATACACATCTAAACAAATTTCAAACTCAGATATTAATCAGGAAAAAAAAACACAGAAAGAGCCTTGCCTTTGACAAACAACCCACGTAATGAGATAGTTTGCAGGGGAACACAGTAGTTTTTTTCCTGAAGTCCTCATGTTATACACAGCCAAATATAAAATATCTTCAGAGAAGCATCCTGCTGTGTTCTGTGTGTGTACCCACATGGTTGTTTTAGGATAAATAAGAAATAACTCTCTCTCTCTCTAGATCCATGAGGAAATATCAGATGTCCCTAAGGCTTAGAGATCAAAGTAGAACCCAGGTCTAAAGCAGGAGTTGGGCAGTGAGAGAAGAGAAGTTTTGGATTTAAAGTAGGAGTCTGCAAACTCTTTCTTTTAAAGGCCTAAAGGTAAATATTTTAAGCTTTGAGGGCCAGAAGGTCTCTGTTACAGGTACTGAACTCTGCCACGGTAACGTAAGAACAGCCTCAGCCAGGTGAATGAGCAGGGCTCTCTCTCAATGAAACTATGGACACTGAAGTTTGAATTTCATACAGTTTTCACTTCTTCTTTTGACTGCATCTAACCCCTTAAAAATCTAAAAACCACCAAAACAGGCAGTGGGCTCAATTTGGCCTGTGGGCCGCAGTTCGCCAGTCCCTGTTTGAAGGAAACTGCACGCTAGAAAGGAGGTAAGTCTTCCCTCCCATCTGACACAGGTATAGTGATTTGTGTCAGCAAAGTGCTTTCCCTGCCCCATGTGATCCTCATCACAATCTGGGACATACATATTATTTTCATGTAACGGATGAGGAACCTGAGGTTCAGAGAAGAATAGGATAATCATTAATTCATTTAACAAATATTTGAGGCCATTACTAGTCTCGGTGCTAGGCTTGTGTCAGGCCCTAGGAGTGTGGCAGTGACTAAGGCACAGTTTCTAATTACTTATAAACTATTGGGACAAACCAGTACAGAACAGGTAATTCCAACATAGTGTCGAGACTAAAGGGAAGCATTCAAATCAGTTTGGAAAATCAAAGAAAGCATTCTGGAGGAAGCAACATTCAGTTCAGATGAGAAAGGAATAGATAGGTGAAAAGAAGATGAGGAAAAACTGTTCACTTATAAGAAATAACATGAGCAAGGACACGGAGGTGAGAGAGAGCATGACACACACAGGAACTTCCCGTTATCCAGCATCATAGAGCATGCAGTGTATACGTAGGGGGCAGGATGAGAGCAAAGGAAACGCCACTCAAGAAGGGTGAGCTGGGACCATTTTATGTCATGTTAAAGGAGGTGGCTTTATCCTGGGAGCAACGTGGGGCCAATGACCAGGCAGAAGCAAAGGGATGATGTGGATCAGGCCCACATTTCAGAAAGACCACCCTGGCTAAAGAGCAGAGAATGGATTGGGAGAAAACCAAGTCCAACTTTCTCATTTCATAATTTTTTTAAAAAATGATATCCTCATAAATAATATGACTTGCTCCAGTTCACTGAGTTGGTGAGTCACAAAATCAGATCGGCAAATCCACGTCCAGTGCTGTCCGTCCACTTGACGGCAGGGCCTTTCCACACATTGAGGAGTGGACAGCACTTATCAACATCATAAATGCAACTGTCTGTGAATTTTGATAGAGAATGGTATTTAGATCTAGACTCAACACAGGTTGTGTTCGTTGCTACAGGGATGTCATTACTTCTTAGGGCCTTTTAGTTAATGAAACCAGGAAAATAACCATAACACCGTATTCCCATTGTGCTAATATTATATGAATAATGATCCTCAGTTAGGGCTTGGAAGTGACAAATTCTCTGCCAAAGGAGATAAAGGAAAAGAAAAGAGAATTGCTTGGGAGAGAGTATAAAGTCACTCGAGAGTACAGTTAAAATTTGTTAACTGGGTAGAATTGTAGTGGGCCTAATAGTTTACACCAAGGAGGCTTTATAACAAAGGGTGAAGTGTTTTATCATTCTATAATGGGGACGAGTGCTAGGATAGGGTTCTGAGCAGATGATCATAATAATAGGTAGAAGCTGCAATTCTGGGTTTTTTGTCTGTTTGTTTTTGTTTTAAGCTCAGCACCCAACTGTCATGGAAATGACAGAGTTAAAAAAAACAAAACACCTTAGTGATCACTTAATCCAATCTCTGTATTTTACAGATTAGGATCAAGACGATAACACACATGGTTAGAGTCCTGTCTCTGGAGTCAGGCAGACCCGAGTTTGTGTCCCTTCCCTGCCAATCAATGCTATTTGGTTTTATATGGCTTTAAGCAAATGACTTAATCTCTCTAATCCTAGTAACCTCATTTAAACCTCTTAGGTTTGCTGCATTTAAATGAAATAACGCATGTTTAGTAATTTAGCTCAGTGCTTGGCATCTGGAATATAGAATATGTTCTATAAATGATCTTTATAATAGTCCTAATTATGACAAACTTTTCTAACTATAACATTAGCATTTATAAAGCACCACATTACTACAGTTATTGCTATTGTTGTTGTTATTTACTCAAGGTTGCAAAAACTAAAAAGTAATCGGACTAGAACTAGATTCTATGTTCTACACTTAAACTCCCACTCAAGACCTTTTTCCACTTTAACAGTGATTTTCAAACTATGTCCCATCATGTCTTAGGGGTTTGGGGAAGTGACTAAAGGAGAAGCTGGACAGAATGAACTTCAGACCTTCTGTTCTCACTTTTCTATATTTTTTATTTCCTTTGAGCAAGAGCTCCACTGCTAAACAAAAAAGAAAATGAAAACCATTGCAGACCATGATTTCCACAATACTGTCATTAAGAATGAGATCAGTAGCAAGCAAAGGACAGGACCTTATCCAGCCCTCCATATCTGCACAGGTTCCCCATCTGCAGATTCAATCAACTGTAGATAGAAATATTCCAGCAAACAAAGAACAATAAAAAACAGCACTACAACAATAAAAAATAATACAAATAAAAACAATATAGTATAACAATTTGCATAGCATTTACATTGTATTAGGTATTATACGTAATCTAGAGATGAGTTAAAGTTATACAGGAGGATGTGTGTAGGTCATGTGTATACACTACAGCATCTCACATAGGGATTTGAGCAGCTTTGGATTTTGGTATCCACGGAGGTCCTGGAAACAATCCCCCACAGAAACTGAAGAATGACTGTACCTTGATCTCAAAGAAATGAAAATAGCTTACAAGAAGTCAAGCAGTGGGTTTGAAATAAATTAAGCAAACCCTGTCTCTCTTTCTTTCTATTGATATGATTTTCCAAGGAAGCTCGGGTTAGAAGGACAGCAGAATACCTAACACATAGAATTGATCCTCAGCAAAATTACACAGTTTCCAATCTTCACAACACCCACTTCTACCATCCCCTTGACAACTGAAGCATGGCCACCTTTCTTAAAGGAAACAGACGTGGTTGCATCAACTGCATCACAATCATTCCTTGAGTGCCTGCATGTGCTATTGTTCCAGAGCTTGATTGTGGAATATCTCATCCCACTCTGGAATTTGCATCTGGAAAAGTTGAAACTCTGAGAGAGACCAGCTGTTAATCCAAAGGTGGCATTTCATGTCCCTTTGTGTCTTTGTTTTGTTGACCCCCAATTTATCACTCCCATGAAGATGATCGTACTCTCTGGACCCAGAAAGGCAGAATGTGAGGCAGGGTGTGAATGCATTGATCAAAGTAAGTGAACAGATGATTTTTGCAATAGACAAAAATTGAACATTAGTGGCTTAATGATTTTGAAAAGCTCTTTGCAAAGCTGCATTTACCTACAGACTGGTGTTCAGAAACTACCTTTTGGTTTAGAGTTCAATTATACTCCTGTACCCCTCTCCCACTGTAACATTTTGGATCAACTGCCTCTGGGTAATCAGTGCTCACACTTAACAGTATAAACCTAGAAAAGATTAACTTTCTTCCACTCTGAAAATTAATCTGTCATCTTAGGAAAAGATTTGTGCTTCTGAGTCATAGAAAAGCCAACACCCTCCAGCACTTAGAAGCAACACCGGAAAAAGAAAAAAGAACGAAAACATCAGTGAATCAATTTCCCTTTCCGCGTAGATCTGAGAGGTGAGATAGTTCTCATGTCTGCCAAGGGGCTTCCGGCTCTGCTGAGTTGAATCAGCATGCTGCAAATTGTTCTAGGTGGATTTTGGACCGCATGTGGTAGCTAGAAGAAACTAAACTGGGTCAGGCTAACTTTTGCAAGGTGCCTTAGGATTTTCAGAACTAAAGGGAAACTGTAACTCAATTTTATGGCTCTTGGGAGGAAAATGATAGCGGGGTTGCCTGGTATACCACCCTTTCTTGCCTTTTTAAAGTTCTTTTACTAATATGAGTCATGGGTGTGGCAGACACGGGGAGGTGCTGCTCAGATCCCTTTTAAGAGAGCATCTTTGTTTGGCTATAGTGGTCATTGCACAAGCTATGTGTATATCAAAACCACATTGTGTACCTTAAATATATACGATAAAAAATGAATTTAAAAAATAAATTTTAAAAAAGAGGAATCTTTAGTAGAAGTGTTATCTGCCAGTCTACAGCTGGCACAGCTGTGGGGTCTGATGCAGCATTCATACCAAAGCCATGCTTCTCCAGAGCTGCCCTGAGTCGTTGATTGAGCAAGGGGTCAGAGGGCAGAGGTAGAGGATGCTAGATCTGGGAATTTCTGCTAAATGGAGGAATTTCTCTACTGGGAAATTGTTGTTTTGGGACTCCCTATCAGCCTAGCCAAGGCTTTCTCAGAGCTGCCCAGCAGTCTGAAGCTCCACCTCCCTGGTTCTTCTTCCTTCATCCTCTCCCTTCTCAGATGCCAGACTTGCATCATGGTCCAAGGCTCACCCCACCTACTCCTACTCCTGTTACCTCCCAAATGGAAGGGTTCGCTGGCTTGGCATTGATCAAGCCAATAGACACAGCAAAGTCGGTTGTAGCAAGGGGGTTTTATTACCCTGCATAAGTAAGGAGAACACTGGGTTTAGTTCCCAAAACAGTGTTTCCCCTGCACTGACACCAGGGCATGATCAAATTGGATCCTGGATCCTGCCATGCAGTGTCCATTTATTAATTCAGTCCCCCTGCTCCTTGGTCCAAGCACTTGGGTTCCCTCCTGTGGTTGCATGGTTGGTTCATCTGGCCATGCTCAGGTTACATGACCTTCAACCTGGGGGTGCAAGGCAACTGAAAAACAACTCACAACTTTGTTACATAAAGTTGAGCCAGACTAGTCTGGTGTGGTTACACTCCCTCTCCCCTTTGTCCTTCACAGGCATCGTGCCTAGGTCAACACTGTGCGTTTCTGATTCCGTCTTTGCGTCTGCCTCCTGAAGGACCTGAATAGAGGTAGTGGGAAAGGAGCAGGCCCTTTTCCCCTCACCCCATCCCTAACCTCTCCTCCACATGCTGCCTTGACTTTTTCCAGCCAATTATGCTTCCCCCTGAAGCAGCAGCTGTGGCCTTCCACAGTGTTTACCCTTGGCAGTCACGTGGTCTTTTGCCATTTACTTTCCCAACAGAAACACCAAGGCTAAGCAGATTGAAACAGCAAATGTATCTTTATGAATCAAAAGTAAATATGAAAATCCAGGGAGATGATGAGATATTAGGGCAGCTAAAGATCTGAGGGGTATGTGTGTGTACATGGGTGGGGGGGAGGGGCAGTTATTCTCACTTGGAGGAGGTGGCAATTGTCCCAAAATTAGCAATAACTTTCTCCTTATAATGTTGAGAGAGAAAGAATTAATACAAATGCATCATTTTATCTTTTCAACTTCTTTGCCTACCCCAAAATTACCAACTCACTTAGCAAGTAGTAGAATGGATTCACTGGTTTTATTCTTTCCCTCTCTACTTTCATAAATCAGTAACATAGTCAAAAGCTGAGGTGGGGGAGAAAGGAGGAAGTCAGGTGAAATAAGTGTGAATGAACTGAATAAGCCATAAACCCTTCAATCAATGTTTAATCAAGCAGTTGCTACAATTTAGAATGGTCATTGTCCTGTTTTCATTTTTCCAAGTAATCTATCCAAGTTATCTATGGTTTGCTCACATCATTTTAATTTCTAAAATGAAAAATATCTAGAAAATAAAAAAAATCGAGAGTAAAAATTGAACAGCTGGTCGTGCCTGAGTTGCCTACTTGGAGGCAAGCAGAAAGATTAAAAACTTTGAAAATTCCTTCCACCAGTGGATTCTAAGTTCAGGAAATTAATTTTTAAAAATAAAAACATGGATCTAAATCCTATCTATTTACAACTGCTAAGTATATGGATTAGGAGGCCAGGCGCAGTAGCTCACACCTATAATCCTAGCACTTTGGGAGGCCAAGGCAGGAGGATTACTTAAGGCCAGGCATTCAAGACCAACCTGAGCAAGAGCGAGACCCCATTTCTACAAAAAATAGAAAAAGAACCTGGGTTTGGTGGCACCTGCCTGTAGTTCCAGCTATTCTGGAGGCTGAGGCAGGAAGATCGCTTGAGTCCAGCAGTCTGAGGTTGCAGTGAGCTATGATGAGGTCACTGCACTCCAGCCTGGGTGACAGAGCATGTTTCTGTCTCAAAAAAAAAAAAAAAAAAATAGTGCATGGATTCTGTTCCTTTTGGTTTGAAACAAAAGAGAAGAGTTATCCCAGTCAGAACTTTATTTGTCTACCCCATAGAGATTTTATTCTCGGTGATCCAGAAACATTGAATCCATTCTGCTCTCTCCTCTCCCTCTTTTCTCTTCTGTCATTTCTCCAAAGCTTGCAAAGACACCCTAGGTGCAGTTATCTGTTAGGTTAAAGGCTACGCCATCAGCACAACAGATACTTTAAGATTTCTCATCACCTTCAACCTTACCACTGCCTACCTTCCACCAATAAAAAGGTGCAGAATCCATATTCCATTATTTGGACAGAGTATTTTGACAATGTACACACCCTGCCTTCCCTGCCTCCTTCCATCTGTGTATGGCCTGAACAGCTGACTGGGACAGTCTTTCATCTTTAATCTAATCAACTGACTTTCCCATGGGAAACAGCCAAGGAAGCCCAAACCTCCATACCAAACTCTTTCTAGACTCAGGCAGCTTACCACAGCTGACAGTTCAAAAAAAAAAAGTCTGTAAAAGTGGCTGCTATGAGTCATGAAGGACAAACAACATTCCTGAAAGGAATGAACATCACTAGCAGAAACACATTAGGCTTGCTTTTGAAAACTCTATACATCCCTGTAGACCTGAATGGTATTTGGGCCTGAATTCTCTACATCTCTAGGATACTGTAAATACAACCACCTGCTCACCATTTCTTTTTTGACTGTAACAAACTAGTATCTAAAATATTTCTAATATTTAGCATATTCTTTAATATTCTCCTTTCAATTTTTGCTATCAGCTTAAAGAATGGCTAACTGTAATTTTCTCTGTACTAGTGGCTTCAGTTTGGGGTGCCATGACCTGCATATTACATCACAACCTAGTACACACACACGCATGCACACACACAAATCAAAACAAAAAGACAATAGAAGAGGAAACTTAGGAAAGGAGACGTGACAACTAAATGTGATGCGGGATCCAGGATGAGATATCCTGGAGCAGAAAAAGGACGTTAGGTTACAACTAAGGAATTCAGGATAAAGTGTGAACTTTAGATAATAATAACGTATCAGTATTGGTTCATTAGAGTGAAAAATGTACCACAGTAATGTAAGACATTAAGAACCAGGGAAACTGGGAGTAGGGTGTATAGGGATTCTCTGCAATATTTTTGTAACTTTTTTGTATAGCCAAAAGTATTCTTTTAAAAAGTGTATCAAGACAACAACAGAAAGGCGACGGCTGATGTTGGGGGTTGGCATTGGCGGCAGCATCGGGCTCTTTCTTCGTATGCCCCATTTCCCTCTAGCTGTGATGCTGGTGCTGATCCCGAGTCCCTTCACCAGCCACCCAGAGGGAGTGAAAAGCCACCCAATGATGAAGACGATGGTGGAGACCGAGCACTCTGTGATGTGCACAGATCGGCTGACTGCTGACGAGTGTGGGCATCCAGCTAAGCCTCGCACCTCACTGGTCAGGGTCGGGGTCCCCCGCAGGCAATAAGGCTCTCTGTGAAATTTACTCGGAAACCCGACATGGCTCCAAATCACCAGTTGCCGACTAACCTGCCCAAAATCTAACAGGAAATTCAAACCAGAACATGTTCCTGTTTTAAGAGAGGCGCAGTTTTGCTTCTTCTTTTCTCCCCCGGCCCCACCAATAACAACGATGAGTGGGTAACGAAACATTTGAATCAGATGGAAGAAATAAAAACTTGGGATAAAATGGCAAAAGAACCAAACAAATCCCTGGAGCTGAAGAAAATCCTGGCTGTGATAGGAATTCAGGCCTTCCCAATATGTATCTGAATGAAGCAAACCTCAAAGCCAAACGCATGGATGTGAAACTTCATAAAACCAACGTGTGGGGATGTAAGTGTTCTTGAATGTGAGCTGATTCATTTTCCAAAACTCTGCCGAGCACAGTGTTTCGGGTCAACTGAAGCTTGCATTGGTGCTGACTCAGGCACAAATCAAGAATAATATAAATATGATGAAAACTCCCCATTTCTCTAATGGATTCCCTCCTCCCTGAGCTCCCTGATCACCCCTTCTTTGATTTTGCAAGAAGATCCTCTCTAGTTCCTGGATTTAGTGGAAGATGTTTCTGATCTCTAAACACACCTTCACCCGAGCCAAGGGAGCACCATGTTCAAATCCAGAGCTTCTCAAATCTTTTTTTCTGGAAAAAAACGTATGAAAGAATCTTATTTGGAACCCCAATACAGGATCGACTACAATCAGAGCTGCACTGGATGATCACAAAGAGAGAACACAGAGTCACCTCATTTTATTGACTACATTCATGTATGTATATATACTTATTTTAAATATATAGAATTTTCACCATGTATAGAAACATTCTTTAAAATTTCTCCAATGTTTAGTATTGATAACACAATTTAGTTTAGAAACATATTTTTCATTATAAATTACATTAATGTAATAATTTTACTTTACATTTGTATAACTGGTGGACACACTTTCTTGTCCCAGAGAACCCCAGGGACTAAAATGTTTCAAAACAGACCTAAAGATGAGAGGAAGGAAAGCCCTAAGATGAATACAGATGGGGCAGAAATTGTCCACACGCTTATCCATCCTTTCTTCCTCCTGGGAACAGAGGGTAGCACATATTCCAGTTGCCCTTGGAGATGAATTAGGAGTCATGTGTTGAGTTCTGGCCAATGGAATGTGGGTGGAAATAATATGTACCTCTTCTGGGTCTAGTGCCTAAAGTGTCTCATGCCATCTTCCACCCTCTCATCCTCTCTCTCCCTTATCTGTATATTGGAAAGTAAGGAATACTAGTTGGCAGAATTATAAGGTGGAAGGAGACCAGATTCCTGAGTTTCTGTTTAAATGAGAATGACCCAGGAAAGTCATGTTGCCAGCATCGCTATGATGTGAGCAAGAAATAAAAATTTCTTGGGTTGATCCACTAAGATTTGAGAGTTTCTTATCACAGCAAGATTTGGTCTGCCTGATATGGAAGATATGAACATCTAAAATTTATTTCATTTTATTTAAAAATGTTTAAGTTTTATTTACAGGGCCAATTTCAGCCTGAGTCTCCCCAATACCACAGATTCCTTTTTATATTTATTACTAGAAAAGGGCTCTCTTTCATAAACAACTGGCATGCTTTATCCAAGCAGGTAAGAATCTTGTCTCCTATCGTGTTATCCTTTTTGCCCCAGAAACCAGAAATCTTGGGACCAAAATTGAATCTTTAATCACAATAATTGGTTTTGCCCTCCTGACTAATATGTTTCTTGTTAATTCCTTTACATGGGTTTGATTTTTTCCACATCTTTGCTAACTGTTTGTTGATTTTTGCTATTTGAACCACCTGATCAAATAATGGAGCAGGTGTGATGTAAACAAGTAAGTCTTTCAGGAGAAATGACACTAACAAACAGAAGGAAACGAATGTCAGGAATTCTCTTCAAAGTAACATTTTGCTTGTGTGATGTCAAAAGTTTTCCATCAACATGTCTATTTAAGTGGATGTCACTTAAATTAAATGGAGATGTTTCTCCACAATTAAATGGAGATGTTTCTGCAACGTTGCGATTTATGGGGCACCTATTCAGGCACGACCTGTACCTGTGCTTCAGTTGTGGGCAGGGGACCTGGCCCATATTGTAACCACTTTCTCACATGGCCCAAATGTATGAAGAGCATGAGCGGCGTTATAAAAAATTGGAGTTATAATGTTATATATGTTATGTTATAAAAAATGGAGTTTTTTTATGTTATAAAAAATTGGATGCTACAGACAGTAAGAGACTCTGCTAAACTGTCAGTCACTGCGGGGGGGGAGGTCTTGTCTTTATGTAACAAGAGGTCTTGGCTGGACAGGAGCTGAGTCCCAAATACTTCCACTGAGTAGGTAGTAACTCCACGCCAGGCTCTGTTCCAGGTGTCCAGGATAGATCAGCAGCAGAATTGGAAAAGTCTCTGTCCCCCAGAATTTACATTTTAGTGGGATGAGACAAATGCAAAATAAACAATGAAACACAAAATATGTCAAGTGATAATAAGTGCTATGAAAAAATTAAAATAGAATAACGTGGCTCAGAAGTGTGTGTGTATATGAATGTAAGGAGAATGAGGGTTCTATTTTATAAATAGTGTGTTCAGGAATGTTCTTTAAATAAAGTCACTTTTGAAGAAGTCCATAAAATGAGTAAAGGAGTAAGTTTTATGCATATCTGGGAAAATATATCCTGGAAAGAGAACATTGTAAGTGCAAAGCCCCTGAGGTAAGAGCTTGGTGAATTTGAGGAAGAGGAAGAAGGCCAACGTGTCTGAGAAGGTTTAACCACCATGTACTTGCCTTCAGGGAGCAAAAACAATTCATAAGAGAGAATAAACAAGTGAAGTGTCCAAGTACACATCTTTGAAACATAAAGAATAATACAGGATAAAGTGGAATGTTTTGGAAAGGTGTGAATCAAGTACTGCAGAATTGCAGAGGACGTAAAGGAAGCTTAGACTCAGAGAGAGCCAGCACTTGATCCTCTATTGCAAGAATTCCCATTTTTTATTTGCTACTATAAAATATACTGTTTTCAAATTCTATCTGATGCTGATTGCCAATATGGAAACAAATGGTATCAGAATACTCTGGTGAAGTGAGGGTGGGAGGTTCAGTCTTCCCAACTTGACCTGACTCTTTCTCATCTCCGGGCACTGAAGTACCTTCACAGAACTCTAGGGCTCTAGGAAACAGTTTGCCAAAGTCTGAGGTAGTCAAACTAGCTCATTTTACAAAGGGAGAATCTGAGGCCCATAGAGGGAATCTTCCTCTACTATCTCCTGGAGTGAAGCTCCCTGGTCTCCTGTGCAGGCCTTCATCGCTGATGACCGGGGATCCTGCTCCAGCCTCCAGTCTGAAGTCCCCACCTCCTGTGCTGACCCTGGGCCTGGCTGACCTGGAGCTCCACTGCCCCCTGCCTTTCTCTGTGCATGATGCCACATCAGAGTAGCTGCCTCTCCCTGCTCCTGTGCAAGGCTGGGCACACATCTTTGGGGCTTGCCACGCCCCCAGCAGTATGTGGGACCAATGCATCACCGTCTCTAGGGGCAGTCTGAGACAGCAGAAACAAAGAGTTCATTGCTCAGATCTGCATTTCAAATTAGATTTTCAAGTCCAAAGTAAGACAATAGTCTTGAAAATTGGATTTATTGTGAGAACATATCTTTTGAACACACAGAGATAATGACAATGAAACTGTCCTGCACTCATAGCCTGAAAATGACAAGCACATCCTCCACTTGATGCCTTCATACCTGATGCACTTTTTTGCTTAGAACATCTTCCTTTTTGGTAAATTCTACTCATCTTTCCAGAAAGCTAAATTCTCTTCCCCTCTGAGACTTTCCCAAGCAGAATCCATTGACTCTCCCCCATCTGTATTCCTGTAGTGCTTTCTCCATACATTTATTACAGCTCTCATCTTACCACATTAGAAAAACACATTCACACATCTTTCTCTCCCACTACCTCTGAGCTTCTGTTGTGAATAAGAAATATGCCTTATTCATATTCGATGCCTCAGTTGCCGCTAACACAATGCCAGTGGTGCTTCATGCGGTTGCTGATTGACATTGTAATTCAGTACTGGCTGGGGTCATGAGAAATGCGGGTCCTTCTTAACCATAAACTTTTTGAGAAGTTGCCACCTAGTGATAAGCCACCACTAATTATGTGCTTGGCCAACTGGATAACTTACTGAAAAGTAAAATGACTGTGTGAATATTCCGTTATTGGTGACTGCAAGTGTCTGGGGGACAACCCCAGTACTCACCTTCGGTCTGTCTCAGTCACAAGCCTTTGTACACATTTTTCTGTTTGTTCATCCACGCTAGATCTGCTCCGAGGCAGGCACGTTGCTATGACCGACACAGCTGGTAATGACCCATTCTCCCTCGTGCCTGGCCGCAGCCCCGGGTAACTGCCCGCCTTTCAGATATGACTGACAAGAGTAGAAAGCAAAATTTGTGGGGGAAAAAATGAAATTAGCTTCCAGCTCTCACTCCCTCATTATGTAAAGATGATCTCATGTTTTCTGAGTGTTGTGTGGTGAATCTCACATGATCCTGAGACAGAGGGGGATTTACCAGGAGAGAATTGATTTTTCTGACAGACACATGAACCTTTGCAAATGGCGCCTCCAGCCAGTCAGCACTGACAAGCAAACTTAAGTTCCATTTCCCAAATTCACGCTGCATATCAAGGTTACAGAGAAGGGTCAGTCCCTTTCAACAACTGCAGAATAACTGAAGCCACTTCATTTGCAGGAGTTTATAAAAACTAGATTATCCAAGATTTATTTTCTTAAGCCAAGAACAAAACAACCTCAGTAATAGAAAATGTCAGCTCTTACGTATCCATTGATCTCTGCCTTGTCAACAAGACTTTCTAGATGTTGTGTTGAAATACGACTTCCCCTACCAACAGGTCACTTGCCCAGTCATTTTTAGCTCTGACTTTATAGTAAACAGTTCAAAGTGCAATATTCTTGCTTTCATGTAGAAGCATTTATTTGATCACATGGGATTCACTATGTTTATTGTCAAACATTGGTCTTTTCTTCCTAAATTCTTCTAGGATTTCTACCTCGCGGTAGAATGATGCGACATTCATGTTTCTAACAGAAATGGCCAAAAGAACACGAGAGAGAAATGTTTGTATCTTGCTGAAATGTGGAATATCCAGGGTTATCAGTAAAAGACACTTGAGACATGACCACAGAGAAAAGAGAATCCAAGGAACTGTTCGGGAAGACAAATCACATTAAGGGTGTTTATTTGAATTTCTAAAATTTCCCTTTCTCTGGCTTTATTTACATTTCATTAATATGAAGTTATTCAACCTGAGTAACATTTTGTCCTACATAGTTTACCCATTTGACTTTCGCAAGCAGCCAAACACAAGAATGATCCTAAACAAGCACTTGATGAATGTGAAGCACCATATTTATTGACTTAGAGAACTGTAAATGAAAATTTCCATTCATGTGTAATATTTTTAAAATGCCAGAGTCCATTTTCCCTAGAGAAGCTGACCACTTACTCACATTCCCTTAGGCAGTGGATCCAGCTTGTTACCTATAAAACTAAGAAGGTAGGACTGCTGTCAAGACCAGCGGTTGAACTGTTGGGTTTTAATTCCTAAACTGGACCCAATTCAATGGGCTTTCCAATTTGTGTTAACTAAGTCCTAATTAAGCAGGGTTCACTTTAATGAAGTCAGAAGCCAGGTCCTGCCTTCTCTACCTAGACTTTCAATATTGCAGCATTCCTTCTTAATTAAGGTGAAGAATTCGCTTTGGCTTCCACAGCCAAAATTTTCCAGTTGTTCCACGTAGAATGCCAGTTGGCTTCCACACCCTGCAGCCATGTGCCTCTGGCACAGCTGGACAATTTATGAATTTCTGTTGGATTAAAAAGGTGCTATATCCTTGGGAAATATTCCTAATAACCTATATTCCTACTTATTCTCACTCATGATCAATCTTTTCCAAGTAATAACAAGCAAGTAAGCAGAGGAGGCAGGGAGCAATAAGATGTCAGCAGCAATGTTTCCAGAGAAGCCTCCTCTCTCCCTAAACCCACAGCCCGAATCCAACTTATACTGATATGAGCTGTTTTTAGCCAGAGTTCCGGCACCTATTTTGGTACCCAGGAGTAACCTGAAGATAGAGGAGAGCGGAGTCCCAGACTGCCCTTATGGCTGTCTCGCCTGTGAAGGCACAAAGGGAATCACATCCCTCAGAGGTGTGCAAGGCACCAGAGCTGGAAGCAGAAGACCCAGTTCTAGATCCTGTCCTCCCACTGACCATGAGACCTAGAAGGAGCTCATCACCTCTCTGAGCCTTGGTTTTCTCATCTGTAAAGAGAGAGAATATGACTAGGCCAGTGCTTCTCAAACTATCTGTGATGAAAGAACAAATTTTTCCTTTCCCCCACCAATCCATGGGAGACTTATCCTTTATGAAATACAATAAAAATAAATGACCAGAAAAATGATCACATTTGGATGTTGCAGCAATGTCAAATTGCCATGAAAGTTTCTAAATGCCTATCCTCACTTTCTGCATTTATCCTGCTATGAATGGGTAATAGTATATGGACCAGCGGCAGCCCAAGGATCACACTTTCAGGAGCAATGGATGAGAAGATACCTTAGTTACCTTCCAGAACTCATATTCTCCACTTCCCACAGCCTGCCTGCTCTTCCACTAGATTTGCCCATACTTGCCACACAAATGCTGAGCTTGGTGGCAAGATCAAAATTATGTTTCTGGAGCCTGTTAGAGCTGCTGTAGGAAAATACTATAAGTTGGATGGCCTCTAAATAATAGAAATTTATTTCTCACAGTTCTGGAGGCTGGGAAGTCCGAGATCAAGATACCAGAGGATTGGCTGTCTGATGAGAGCCTTCTTCCTGGTTCATCGATGGTCATCTTCTCACTGTATCTTTACATGGTGGAAGTGGTGAGGGCCTTTCCAGTTTCTCTTTTATAAGGGCACTAATGCCATTCAAGAGGGCTTCACCCTCACGACCTAATCACTTCCCAAAGTCTCCGCCTCCAAATACCATGACATTGGGAGTTAGGATTTTAACATGTGAATTTTGAGAGGGCCCTGAACCATGGTCTGGAATCCTGGCTCCAACCTTTCACATCACGGTCAAAAGCAAGTTACTTAACCTCACTGTGCCTCAGTTTTCTTATCTCTATAATGAGAATAATATTTTCTTATAGAGTATTTTTGGTAAATGTTTATTTGGATATAATTTCAAATTTAGAGAAAAGTTGCTAGATTAGTACAAAAAAATCATATTTATTCCTTATTCACATTCTTCCTTTGTAGTATTTTTCCCAATTGCTTTATCATTCTTTCTTTTTCTTTCTTTCCATCTCTTTCTATTTTTCTTTTCTTTTCTGAACTATTTGACAGTAATTTGAATCCATCATGCCCGTAGGATTGTTTTGAGGATTAAAGAATTAATACATGTGAAATACTCAAAATAGTGTCTGGCACACATAGTCAGCTCTCATAAAATATTAGCTTATGCTTGATTTTCAATGGCCTTTCCAGACATTCAAAAGGGATCTCAAATTCTAGTGCCTTGGAGGCCACTCCACGTGGAATCTCCAACAAGCTGGAGGTCGACCCCTATGGCTCTGCCCTTCTCAAAGATTTATGCTTAGTTTACTTATTTTCAATTGTGTTGGATTTGACTACCTTAAAAAGTATTTACTACACCATAGGTAGCCAGCCTTGAACACTGGTATTGAATGTATCTACTCTAAATTATTCCTTAATCAATTTTTTAAAATTTCTATATAATTAACATATCATAAACTTCACCTATTAAAAATACATAATTCAGTGGTTTTTAGTGTTTTCACAGATACGTGCAACCATCACTGCTAGCTCTTTCCAGAATATCTTCATCACCCCAGAAGGAAAGCCTGTGCTCATTAAGAGTCATTTCCTTTTCCCTTTTCCCCCGAGCCTCTGGCAACCACTAATCTAAAACTCTAGTAACTATATATTATTAAATCCAAAGAACTCTGGGATTTTCCCTCTTTTTTACAAAACTGCTGTACTACTGTTAACATAGTATTAAACTGATAAGTAGTGACTAACACTCTTTGTGTTCTTCAGGGAAATAAGAACACCGATTTCTAGGAAATTCAAATATGATCCCTTAGCACAAAATTCTCCTAAGCAGCCCAAATGCCTCCCTATTTCTGTTACCCAAAATATCTATGCTTCTGATCCAGAAACAAAATGCTGATTTCCATAATGCCTCATCTAACACTGGTGTTGGTTTAACTTTAAACTGAACCAGAACTTTCCTCTCTCGCATTCACCCTGGGTTCCTTTGCTTCCTGATTTCCTGCTTCTTCCAGATCCTGCTGTGCTGAATCGAATTAAATGTGGAAAAAAATACCGATTCAGCTTCATCTCCACGTACCCAGATTCAGCTGCAGAAAAGAACAGAAACACTGTTCGGTCCACAGCAATTTTTTAAATCATTCCATGTGAGTCATATACCAAAAAGAAATCAAATCACAGAGGCATCTGGTGACCAGAAAGGCCCACTTTTTTCTGTGGCCAGAACCTAGAAGGTTGGGTGGCTTGCCCAGGTGACTCATTGCTCTTCACAGAACATTAGAGCGAGGCCCATATATCTTGTAGGCACTTTTGTTCAGAACTACCACGTGACTAAAACAAATCCTATCATTGGCCCAGCATGGTTCATCCATCTTAAGACTTCGGGGACAGACAGTGCCTGGGGGAAGAAAAGAAGGCAAAGTAGATGTACCTTCTAACCCAAGATGAATTGCACATGTACAAGTAGAGCCAACTTAGCTTTGCACTACTCTCTCACAGCCTACACTGAATGCTCTAGTCGCTAGAAAACCTGTAACATATCACACAATTTGGTATTTGGTTAAAACTTTTTTTGTTTTTTTTGAGACAGAGTCTCACTCTGTTGCCTGAGCTAGAGTACAGTGTCATCATCATAGCTCACAGCACCCTCAAACTCCTGGGCTCAAGTGATCATCTTGCCTCAGCCTCCCAGGAGCTGGGACTATAGGTGCATGCCATCGTACCAGACCCTGGTTAAAACATTTTTGCATGACATGTGTATCTTGTTTCTCAGGCTAACCTATCAAGTCCTAGAAAGCCAAGGCCATTGTGCTATACTTCTCTGTACCCTGCAGAGCAATCTCACAATGTGCTGGGTACATAATAGGTGTGAAATTTTAAAAAAATAAAGAAATCAGTCCCCCAACCTGTCAAATCCTTGGCTCCATGCTCACTGGCTAGTGGCAGATACACCTGCTCCTTTGCCTCTGGAAACCAGCGTTGCTGCTGCTGTCATAGACTGGGATGCCTGAAGGGACAGTTCCCACTCACACCACTCTGCAAACCACCTGGCCTACACAGTTCTCTACCAGCACCACCCTCTTCCCAAAGAATTCAAAGATTTTAACAAAGATAAGGAAATACACTGATACTCACCTGGTTCATTTAAAAATCTAAGGTATGGTTCCTTAAAAAGTTAAACATAGCATTACCATTTACACTGCAAGTTCTCTCTCAGCTATATACCCAAGAGAATGAAAAATATATGTCCACACATAAATCTGTACATGAATATTTATAGCAGCATTACTCAAAATAGCCAAAAAGTAGAAACAACTCAAGTGTCCATCAACTGGTGAGTGAATAAACCAAATGTGGTCTATCCATACATCAGAATATTATTCGGTCACAAAAAGGAATAAAGTGCTGATACACATGACAACCTGCATGAACCTCAAACCATTATACCAAGTGAATTAAGCCAAACACAAGGACCACATATTACATGACTCCATTTACATGAAATGTCCAGAATAAGCAAATTAAATTCACAGAAATAGGAAGTAGATTAGTGGTTGCCTGAGTTGGGGGTAAAGGGAATAAAGAATGATTGTTAATGGGTACGGATTTTCCTTTTGGAGTGATGAAGCCATTGTGGAAAGAGATAGTAGTCATGGTTACACGTATCTGTGAAAATACTAAAAGCCATTGAATTGTACATTTTTAACAGCTGAAGTTTATGATACATGAATTACCTATTCATTTTTAAAAATTTATTAAAGAATAAAATAGAACACAAAACTTAAAAAAACAACAAAACCTGTATTGTTGAGTCAAAGTGAATTCCAGGGCCCAGGCTGGCCTGTTGATTTTACTATTGCCAGAGCTGGACTTTCCTCCCTCCTTCTTTGTTTCACTCAGACTTGGTATTGCAAACACAAGCTTTTCTAAAATACGTTGTGTGCCTTTGCAGCTTCCGTCCAATACCCAGATGGGGACTGTCATCCAGGCCGTTGGGCCTAGTTTCAAGTGGGTTTTGATCTGGCCCTACATCTCTGTACAGTGGGAGCCTCAGGGCTCTGGCGTCTCCATTTCCACATTGCCAGTGATTGTTTCTGTCGAAAATAATCATCTGCCTTTCATTGTAGTGCAGATGATACCCAAATGTTACCCTCGTCCATCAAACCCTCAGTAATTGTTTATAAAACATCCGGAACTGGTTGTCACAGAACATCAGCAAACTCAGACCAAATAAAACAGAACCCTCTGGTTGGACACAGCCCCTGAGTGAGGGAGAGCCCTGCTGACATTTATGGGGACAAAGGTTCACAAACACCTTTCTCAGGCCAATGACCATCAGAAACCTAGGGGTGATGCTGCCATCCTGAGACACTGAACAAAACTGCTCTCCAGGAACTTAGTTTTGCTGGTACTAGAATGGTTTTTTATCATTTGAAAACTACTTCCAGTCCTAAAAGACTGAAGACTCTTACATGACTTATATTTTGGCTTTAAATTTCTGCCATGGCCCCACCTTGCAAGGAACAATGCAGAGTGTCTCCACATTTGCTACAATCACCTGGTCATAGAATTACTTATACTTGAGTGGTGCTTGGAATTTGCAGAGTACTTTCACCATCTTTCCTCCTAGTCTCAAGCTCCCTGTGATGGAGGCAGAGTGGGAGAGTTATTTCTAGTTTTCATCTGGAGAGAAGTTCAGATTTATTCAATATCACTGGAGTCGTGTACAGTAGAGCAGACGGCTCTACGTTCTGAGCGAGCACTCTCGCCAGAGCACCAAGGATGTGGAGCTTAGCTTGGATCAGGAGACAAGTATTTCTGACCACCCTGGGTCCAGCACGTCTCTGTTCCTCTGCTCAGCCTCCCAAAGCATTCCTCAGCCACAGTTTTTCTATCACTTTTCCTTCTAAAAATTATTTCTCATTCCCAAGCCTTCTCTTTCACACAATCACCTGAGCCAACCAGAGGCATTCATTTTCAAAAGATTGGTTAAGCTTCTACTAGCTACCAAACACTGTGCTAGGCTGATGCAGGGAAAAAAACAAAAAGAAGTCAAGTTTCAAGTTTCTCACCCCTTAAGATGCTCACAGCCTACTAGTCTCCAGCCCCTACTGACTTCTGACTCTGAACTACAAGTCCTTTGGATCTCCAGGTTTTATAGAGCTTTTAGGTCTGTCTTCTGCCTTCTTTTTTGTTTGTTAGTTTGTTTGTTTGGTCTTTTTTTTAGAAGTGGGCTCTTGCTCTTTTGCCTAGGCTAGGGTGCAGTGGCATGATCATAGCTCACTGCTCAAACTTTTGGGCTCAAGCCATCCTCCCAGCTCAGCCTCTCAAATAGCTGGGACTACAGGCGTGCACCACCAAACTTGGCTAATTTTTTTTTTTTTTTTTGTATTTTGTGGAGACAGGGTCTTGCTATGTTGCCAACGCTGGTCTCGAACTCCTGGCCTCCAGTGATCCTCCTGCCTCAGCCTCCTGTGTAGCTCTTCTGCCTTCTTTCTATCCCACAAGTTCATCTCATCTCCCTTTGATCTATCTTCTCTGGGCTCTAAAGCCATTGGGCTTTCCAGGTAAACCAAGGAAACTTTGTCAATTAGCTATAGACATGCAACATACATACATATCTATAACATGCATAACATGCATATGTGTCCACTCTGGTAAGCAACGGATACAAGGCAGGATGTATAGAGCCTTAGTCTTGCTTAACCCGGGCTAAGGCAGCTGCTAAGCTACCATGTCATACAGCCACAGGAGCTGGGGCTGAGCAGGATGCTGGCCATACTGCTGCTCTGATTATATTATAAAATCAATATAATATTTGCAATGTCTTTGCAAAGCCAGGATTTATAATTAAACTGCAAACTTTAAAGAGAGCGTGTCTGCTTTCATAACAGCAGAGTTATGAAACTGTGTTATTCTTCTGACATGGTCCTGTCAGAAGAATAAGATGCGAATAAGAGCCGACTGTGCTCACATTACCTTTCTGTTCCCAGAGCACCATCAATGCTTGTTTGCTAATGCCTGTAATGTTTAAAATATAATTTTCAAGAAGTTAGAATCATGACTCACAGGTAAAAATAAAAAGAACATCTGTTACATATTTTATTTAATGTATTAATTAATGAGGTAAACAGTAAGATGTTAGGACTAGTTCAAAAAAAAAACATTTGGCAAGCTAGGTACGTATTTTTAAAAACTGGTTGATGTCTTACAGGGCGCTAAATCTTTCAGGGGTAATTCTTCCAGGAGACAGGAATTTTTTGCATCTCTTTTGGAAAAGATCCACAAGTTATCCTTTGTCTGCATAGTTGTAAAATAGGCAACCCATAGAAAGTTAAACCTTGTGCTTAACTGAAGAACACACAGAACTGTCTTTCGGCTACTTTGAAGTTTCCAGTAACTTTATAACAGGTCACTGCTGCTGAGGAACTGGCTCACAGAGGGTAAGTTTTCATTATCTTAGTGTTAAAAAAATAATCAGAACTGTTTATCAATAAACAAATACCCACAATTATCCTTAAAACCAACAAGTGCAACCGCCACCATCTCCCTGATTCCACATAGCCCTCAGACACTCTGTGGTCAAATTGCTTCACCTTAAATATAATCCAGTTATACTTAATTTGTTTAATGGAAAGAAGAAAGAGGAAAAATTGCTGAGAAATTGGACCAGATAAATCCAAGTCAAGAATCCCTGCCCTGCACACATGTGTGGAACTGAAATACTCAATAACACCCTCAGCTATTTGGGCATCATGACTTTTTGAAATACAAAAATGTGATTTTGAGTGTAGTTTGAATGATTTCAGAACTCGACAGGAACATTTATCATAAAATCAAGAAGGCATCAACTTTCTAAAGAGACGCGGCTGTCTGGATCATTTCCCCTCCCCGCACCTCCATTCTCTGGTCTCCACCAGGTCTCTCCAAAGCTAGGAAAGCAAGCCAAACAACGAAAAGCAACAAGCAAGCCAGGCTTCTAAAATTCTATCAATTGCGGTAGGTAAAATTAATGACACAGCTGAGTAGGGGTTTCTTATAGAATCGGTGCACATTTTTATGGCTATTTTAAATTACAATGAAATTTTATAGAAATGGAATTTTTATTTTATCAATATACCTATTCTCACATAAAATTTTTATACCTATAACACCTACAAGTTATATCTATTATTGTTAGGTTTATTTGCTGCTTAGTCCTTGATCAGAAATGCAACTCCTAATGATAATACAATTGCCCCCCACCCCTTATCCGAAGTCTGAAAATATTAAGTGGACAATTCCAGAAATAAGTAATTCACAAATTTTAAATTGTGCACTGCTCTGAGTAGGGTGATGAAATCTGAAATGTTCCACTCTGTCCCACCTGGGACACGACTCATCCGTTTGTCCATTGGGTCCCCCTTAGTCACTTAGTGGCTGTCTCAGTTGTCAGATTTACTGTGGTCGGTATCACAGTGCTTGTGTTCAAGTAACCCTTATTTGACTTAATCATGGCCCCAAAATGCAAGAGTAGTGATGCTGGCATATTGTTATAATTGCTTTATTTTATTATTAGTTTATTGTTATTAATTTCTTACTCTGCCTAATTTATAAATTAAGCTTTATCATAGGTATGTATGTACGTTTGTACAGGAAAAAACATAATGTACATAGGGTTCAGTACTATCCACAGTTTCAGGCATCCACTAATAATGCCTTGGAACATAACCTCCCACAGATAAGGGATAGCTACTGTATTCCTCATCTAATGTTTTTGTAGGAATATACTTTTCATGTTTTAGGATAGAGTTTTCAGGAATCTGTTGCTTCTGTCTGGGCTCAGTTACATGGGGAACAAATGACCTCAGAATCTCACTGGCTGAAAACAAACTTGTATGGCCCACTCATGCTACATGATGGCCTTGGGGGTGACAGAGGCTCTGCTCCCCTGACTCCCACTTAGGGGCCCAGGCCAGTGGAGTAGCCACTGTCAGAGGCCCTGCTAGGTGTCATGGCAGGAAGAAAGCATTGCGCTAAGACACTCATACATAAAGCTTCCACCCAGGAGTGACACCTGCCACTTTCTCACCCATTTTATTGGCCAAAGCAGGACATGTGGCCATGCCTGATCTCAAAGATGCAGGAAGCACAATCCTGAAGAAGAACAGAGAGAATATGTGACTAACCTCAGTGGCGACCAAATCTTGTTTTAGAAAGTAGAGCCTCCTCTTCTTAAAGAAGTTTTATTCTTTTAGCTATATGAATTTAGCTAGTAATCAGCAACATCTTCACTGTGTTAGAATAAGTACAGATTTTAATCTATTAATTTAAACCTCCATTCATCTGAAACATCAACCCAAATACAGATTTTTTTTGTGCCCCTCACTTTAGGCAAAATGCCATAGAAATTAGTAAGACAAAATTCTGCAAGCAGATCCCAGGTTGGGTAATTTGGTCTCTTGCCAGAAGACACAGCTTTCTTTTTTGGAAAGGGCCCAGGATTGGGATCGGCTATAGTTCCTTTTTCCATAAGGTCTGAGTCTGTCAACCTCCACAGCACAGAGGACTCATTCGTCACACCTGGCATTCATCTGAGGCTTGAATTAACACTGGTGTTTGAGGAAATTTCATTTTAGCAAATTTTGGTTAGCAGGTGATTTTGTGGTTTCAACTCTATTTCCATATTATTAATTTCCTACACCCAGCTTAGAGTTGCTGAATCCAGACTTCAAAGTATAACATTCCCCTGACATGGCAGGGTTAGGTGCATGTGGAACAAAATTAGCCACTGCCAAGTAGTCTTGGGAGGTCAGGGGCCAGGTTCAAGGCCTTAGTATAAAGCCTGTAGCAAGTGCCAGTTCTACAAGAGTCCAGCAACGAGGGAATGGTTCAGAGCCCACTCTGGTGAGCAAATCTAAAAATAAACTTCTCTGATCAAAAGATACTGAAAGAAGGTCATGGGAGCACTTGCCGTTAAGTGATACAAAAAGCAAATTAAGCAGGTCATATAATTCTAAGATATGCATAGACTTAGAAAGCAAATACACCAGCTATTAACCAGATTAGATAACTTCATTGCGGTTTTTGAATTTTTCAGGTGTGCACTTGGTTCCCTCCTGTGTCAGTCAGGATCAGGCAGGAACCAAATAGCACATTCAGCCGGGATTTTGAAGGACATTTTAAATGGTGGGATTTTTTCTAGAGGTGTGGGCTGGATTGAGGGAACCACAAGGGATGTTGGGGAATCCAAAGACTGGCAACAGCAGAAAGCCATTGCCATTGCTAGGCCTAAAGAGGCAGAGGGCAAGAAATAATATTACCAGAGCTCGGTGAGAGCAGCAACCATAGAAGGAGGAAGCCCAACAGGTGCTGTGACCGTGGAGGACCATGGCCACTGTTAAGACCATGCCATGGAAGAGGAGGAGTTGCAACAAGTGGCCACATGAACTTCCTCCTACTGGCCAAACCCAACTGCAAACCAGGACCCTGGGCAATAGAGTCCAGTGAGGTCAGTCTCGTGGGGCACAGAGCAGAGAAGGACAGAGAATGCACTTGGCTGGCTTAGTACCTCAACTAACTAAAAGACGCTACCTGTAACTGTGTGTAAATGTTTTCTCCTTTTTCTCTATCTGGCCAGACTACTTATGTTCCATTTACTTCTTCCTCAATACTCTCCCTCAGAGACTTCAATTCTCTTTCCTTTCATTGCTGAATCCAAAAGAGCTCAATAATAAAAGAAACAAGCACTTCTTTCTCTTTGTTCTCTGGGGCTATTACAAGTTTATGACATATTTAGTAACTCATCACATATGCAGTAAAGAAAGGAATTTATTTTTAAGTAGACTATGTCTTAGAGCAGTTTTAGGTTCACAGTAAAATTGAGCAGAAAGTACAGAGAGTTCCCACAACCCTTGCCCCCACTATTAAAACCTACACCAGAGTGGTACATGTGTGATAATTGATGGATCTATGCTGACACATAATTACCATGCAAAGTCCACAGTTTTCATTACCATTCACTGTTGGTGTTGTATGTATTCTGTGGGTTTTGACACTCAATATATAAGTGGTTTATACACCACAATTTCATCAAATTCTGTTCTGTATTTGTATACTTACTGTTACCAGTGAGTTGTATACTTGCAAATGATTTCTCATTGTTCATTAACGTTCTTTTCTTTCCTATTGAAGAGCTCCTTTTAGCATTTCTTGTAGGACAGGTCTGGTGTAGATGGAATCCCTCAGTTTTTGTTGGTCTGGGAAAGTTTAATTTCTCCTTCATGTTTGAATGATATTTTTGCAGGATATGATATTCCAGGGTTAAGGCTTTTTTCCTTCAGCACTTTGAATATGTCATTCCTTTCTCTCCTGACTTGTAAGGTTTCCACTGAGAAGTCTGCTGCCAGATGTATTGGAGCTCTTTTATATGTTTTTTTTTTTTCTTGCTCCCCTTAGGACCTTTTCTTTATTCATGACTTTTGGGAACTTGATTATTAAATGCCTTGAGGTAGTCTTGTTTGGATTAAATCTGCTTGGTGTTCTACGAGCTTCTTGTACCTAAATAGTGATATCTTTCTCAAGATTTGGAGAGTTCTTTGTTATTATTTCTTTGAATAAACTTTCTACCCTAGTCTCCCTCTCTACCTCCTCTTTAAGGCCAATAACTCTTAGGTTTGCCCTTTTAAGGCTATTTTTTAGATTTTGAAGGCATGCTTCATTCTTTTTTTATTCTTTTATCTTTTTCTCTTCTATGTTTTTTCAAATATCTTTTCTTCAAGCTAATTCTTTCTTCTGTTTGATCAATTCTGCTGTTGAGAGACTCTGATGCATTTCTCACTTTGTCAATTGAATTTTTCAGCTCCAGAATTTTTGCTTGGCTTTTTTATTATTATTTCAATCTCTTTGTTAAATTTCTCTGATAGGCTTCTGAATTCCGTCGCTATGTTGTCTTAAAGTTCACTGAGCTTCTTCATGACAGCTATTTTGAATTCTTTGTCTGAAAGGTCACTTATCTCCATCACTCTGGGATTGGTCACTGGTACCTTATTTAGTTTGTTTGGTGAAGTCATGTTTTCCTGGATATTCCTGATGCTTGTGGATGTTCATCAATGTCTGGGCATTGAAGAATTAGGTATTTATTTTAATCCTCACAGTGTGAGGCTTGTTTGAAACTCATCCTTCTTGAGAAGCTTTTCCAGATATTCAAAGGGAATTGAGTGTTGTGATCTAAATATTTGGTCACTACCGCCATTTCAGCACTGGGTATGTCCCATGCCCAGGAACACTGTGACTCTTGCAGACTCTTGGTGGTACCACCTTGGTGGACTTGGGTAAGATATGGGAGAAGTCCCCGGATTACCAGGCAAAGTCTCACTCTCTTCCCTCACTCTGTGCTGGGTTACTAGAGTTGGGGGAGGAGTGATGTGGGCACATGCTCATGGCCACTGCAGCTAGTACTACACCAGGTCACACCTGAAGCCAGGCAGTCTCATCCAAAATCTGTAGTGACTGTTACCTGGTTATCTCTGATGTTTATTCAAAACCCAAGGGCTCTTTTGTGAGCAGGTGGTGAATCTTTCCAGGACTGGATCATTCCCTTTAAGGCAGTGTGTTCTTTTTCTGGCCAAGGGCATATCTAGAAATGCTGTCCAGGAACTAAGTCCCGGATTCAGGAGATTCAGGTACTTTATTTTACTGTGTCTAAGCTGGTACCCAAGTAGCAAAACAAAGTCCTTTGAATATTCCCTTTCCTTTCTCCAAGTGGAATAAGATTTGCCATGAGCTGCATTTTGTGGAATTGGAGGAGATTTGACACAGGCACTGGCTTGGCTGCCACTGCTGGTGTCCCACTTGGTCGTGTGCATCTCAAGACCACTGGCTCTGAGCTGGCACAGCCACAGGAATTGCCCAAGAACTGCAGCCTTTTTGGCGTCACTGCCTTACAAATTTAGTCCAGGCCCCAGGCCACTTTTTGTTGGCCCATGGGGGGGATTAGCTGGAACTTGAGTTTAGGGGCAAAGGATTTCCTTCCAGACCAGCCCAGGCTGGTCTAAATACTCCCTCCATAGGCGCAGGCAGAGTTCTGCCCTGTGTGTGTTCTTCTGTGACACGGTGCCCTAACTTCCAGTGCAAAGTCCCACAATCACTGCACTCTTCCTCCCTGGGCACAGAGATTCTCTCTCCACTTGGTGTGCTGGTGCAGCACTCCCAGGGGTTTGGGGAGGGTGGTGTAGGCAATGCAAGACTGTCTTTTCTGCCCTCTCTGTGCCTCTTTCTTTGATATAAGGTTAAAACCAGGTACTGTGATTGCTCACCTGATTTTTTATTCTTCTGAAGGTGCTTCCTTGTATGGATAGTTGTTGAATTTGGTCTTCTCGTGGAGGGACAATCACTGGAGGTTTCTATTTGGCCATCTTGCTCTATCCCCTCTCTCTTATTAAGCTTTATTCTGAGATGGGTACATCATCTTCTTTTCTTTTTCTAATTTTCTCAATAAACAGAATTCATAACAAGGAATGTATGTAAATCTCCTTGTAGAAAAATAAAAAGATAGTGTGGAGTGGCAGCTACTCCCCATACAGTGGGGTTCTTGTCTGAGCTCATTTATAATAATGCCTAGAGTATATCCTTTGAAAGCACTTAATAAACATATTTGGTTTTCTAACTACTAATATTTTGGTTTGTTTCCAAGAATACTATTTCCACTATCTTAAAATGCCCTATTATCAGCAGACTTGGATGTTTAGTTTTGAAATTCTATGAGCCAGATTCTTGTCGTGTGTAACTGCAGGAAGACATTCCTACGAGGGCATTGTCCTGGTTCATAGAGTGACGCTATTTTATGTATTATTTCCAAGTACTTTATCATCAGTGTCATTAGGTTTGGCAGGGGGCAAGGAAGTTAGAATTCCTCTTTTTTCCCCCCTATGAATAAGAAACAGATTGAAAGAGATGAAATGTTCACTCTCTGGCTGTGAGGCAAGAAGTTCATGAGACTGAATATCCCAAAACATAGACAGAGAAAGGAGACCATCTAGCCCATAACTTGCAATCTGTTATAAAGAACTGGAGCAAAGTTCAGAACCAAACTGAGAGGTTCTGAAAGAGAGTTCAAAAAAATCAATGAGCAAATTTTAAGAGGCATTATCCTTGAAGGCTCAATAAGAGAAAGAGTGCAGCAGAGAGGCGAGATTATTCCTCTGGGTGAGGGTGTCACAGAGGCTTCTCAAAATAAGAGGTCTCTGAAGCTGTGAAGAAGGCTTCACAGAGGTTTGTTCCTCTCTGAAGGCTTCCCTGATGCCCCAGAAGACATAAGTGTCCTCTCATTCAGGATCTCAGCAAAACTTATACCTAATTCCCCCATAATACTCATCACAGTGAGCAGAAAGGCCTGTTTATGAGTCTTACAATTTCTACTTTAAATAGCCTGAGGCCAGGGATACTGTCTGTTCATCTGCATACCAACTACTTATCGCATAGTGAATGTTCAACAAGTATTTGTTGAATAAATGAGTGATTAAGGAAACAGGAAATGAGGTAAAGTCCAAATATAAAAGATCAAAGAAAAAATAGGTGAGAGAAGTTTTACTCGGTGCCCTCAGGGAGCAAAAGTGTTAGTTTTTGGTCCTTTGTCCTTGGTTTCTACCCAACCACAGCTGCCAGATTTTCTGCTTTAGCAACCTCAAAATTTAACTATCTCCCCTGCTTTCAAAATCTAGACACTAAATATTCATCTTCCTTTTGCATATTCAGTTTCCTGGCTTTTCATCTCACCTATTTTCTCCTCTGTTTACTCTCATCTCTTCTTTCTCTGATCAACACTTAAATACTCTTTATTCCCCCAAAGCTGATGTTTGAGTCCCCTCCCAACCCCGCATTTAGAACATTGCAACAGACCTCTTTCCTTCCTCTACCATCCTCCCATTATTCAGGAGCTCTTCTGCCCTGGTAAGGCCTGTCCTGGAAAAAGAATCACCTACAGAAGACAGGGACAGATCATCTTGGATGGCAAAGTCTGTCTTGGATACACTGGAGAAAGTGCTTTCACAAAAAGCAACCATAGGGTGTGAAGAATATAGTCAAATTTTTAAACATCCCTTTGATCTTAGAACTTGAAACATCTGTGAAGAAGAGTGAGGAGGAGGAGATGGATAGGAGGAGAAGGAAAAGGAAGAGGAAGAGAAGAAGGAGAAAGAGGAGAAAGAAAAGGAGAAGAATTGCCTTGTTATGACAGGTAGCATGACTCTCTTCCTTAGAAACAACTCACAGAAAAGAGCCCAATTGCTCAATTTATTGGCTACTTCCCAATCCATGGCTTACTTGACTCCCCCTTCCTAAAATCTCTTTCCTCTGCCTCCTGACACCTCCAGTTCTGACTTGTCAACTGATTCTCGGTCCCTTTACAGACCCTTCTTCCTGTCCACAGCCCACGTGTTGATTTTTTTCTCAAGCTTCTCTTCTATGGGCTGTCCTCATGCTCTCATCAGCGGTTGGTTTCAGCCACCTGTGGGATGAGGTTAATGACTTCAAAGTGCATGTCTTCAGTCTAGACCTCTTCTTTGTGATTCATGTATCCAACAGCCTTTTGGACGTTTTGACTTGCATGTGCCACAAACACTTGGAATGTGGCACATCTAGCATTGAATTCATCATTTTCACCATCCCCAGTCATGTTCTTCTTATGTAATTTACAATTGAGATTGGTGCCACCAGTGACCTTAGCGCCCAAGTCAGAGTCTGGGCTCACACTTCGCCTATGCCCCGCCCCCAACCTTACCTAGTCAATTCCCGGTAATTTTACTGCCTCTATTTCTCTTGAATTCTTCCAATTATTGCCTCCATTCCTTCCCCAGAGCTCCTGCAATGCCCTTTATTCAACATGGGTGCGCCTGCTCTGGGCCCCTCCAATCTCTCCACATGGAAGCTGTGATCTTTCTAAAACCCAAACTTGATTGTGTCCATGTCTTACCTAAAGCATTTCAATGTCTCTCCATTTCACACTGTATAATGTGAAGTTTCTCGAATGCCATGTCAAAGGACCTTGTCATCTGCTTCTTGTCTATCTGTAGCCTTTATACTCTCTACACTCCAATGGCTGCTTTCAGTTGCGCAAAAGTACCGTATTTTTTCACTTTCCAGCCCCTCGCCAAGCTTTCACTGAGCCTTGAACAGAGAGGTGCTGAAAAAACTGTACTGGATGAATGAATGTTTGAATGTGAAAGACATCTGTAGTGGCTGGTGATTCTGACTTAAAACAAACTAAGAAACAAACCAAGCAAAAAACAAAAAAACCTCTGTAATTCATTTTTTCTTTTACCCAGGAATACATAAATTAATTTTGTACAAAGATAAACAGTGTCTTTATAAGTATGGCTCTGTCATTTCTGCAGCAAGAGACTTTATCTTAATTCTTTCAGCATAATCTAATTTTGCCCCTTTTTTTATTAAACTGCATTTATTATATAAAGGGTTTTATGGTCCACTAAACGTATGCTTGTTGTTCTCCCTACAAATTATATTTTCCAAATGTCTGTTCTTCCTAGAACTATTTTCCTATTAGAAGTCAGTTATTATTTTTCCAGGAATGGCAGTGTAAAGCTCAATTATTTGTTTATAGTAGAGCAATCCTAGAGATTTTGAATTTGTTTATGTTTCCCTAGATCCCTGTTCCATAATAATGCAGCATTCTGATTTTGACCAAACCTCAGAACTTTTGTCTGTGGTCCAATAAATGGGTGTGCATACACATTGTTTAAATCAGTCAACTATGCTAGTAGTGAGCAACCCCAGCCTCTTGGCTACTCGGGGAACTGCCGAGTAGCCTGCAGAAGCTCATGACTATTTTATCACAGGAGCTAGTTTTCTCTGTTCAAAATGCAGTTACCTGACTTTGATACATATGCCACCTTGCCAAGACTGAAACTTCTTTTTTCTTACTTTTGGATTTAGTTATATAATTCATTGTAAAGATAATCATGTATGGTTGTGTCAATTAGGTCACTTCAAATGAAACTGGCTCCAGATGACTTAAGCAGAACAAGAATCTTTTAAAAGGATACCGGGCAGTTTAAGAATGGTCAGGAAGGCTAGAAAACCAAATAAACTCAAGAAATTTCCCCAGGGGTGCAATATCCCTTTTGATTTACAACTTTTCTATGGAGGAGGAGTTTCAGAGGTTTTTCATTGGCCCCTCATACCTAGCAGCTCTTACCCATAGGTCAGGGAGCCAATGTGGGAATTCTGCCAGACGCTGACCACACCTAACCCGGTTATACCCTGAAGAACTGGACTCTGCCCTGCTCCCCTCCCCTGGGCCTACAGTGGGGTGAGTCTGGCTAAAAATTCTGTTACCCCTTGATGAGGGGGGCTATAGTGGCATTCCAGATCTCCAGGAATCATCTGTCAGCTCAGGGCCAGAACCTTGAGCATCTTGATATTCATGTTGAGATCAAGGATCCATTTCAAATGCAGTGTCTTTCACCTTTCTCACCAACCTCCACAGAGCAACCATTAAGGGGACTAAGAAAGAAGAGTTGGAAAACTGAAAGAAAACTCTAGGACACTAGTGTCTTTTCACTGCCTGTAGCCCCAACCGGGCTCCATTGGCCATCTCCAGTCCCCCGCTGCAGTGCTTTCCAAAGGTGCTGGGAAGCCCTCAACGCTTTGGGAAAAGCAATGCCTTGCAGGCTACCTCGAGGGCCACGATGGAGAATGGCAAAACAGGCTGCCATGATAAACCCTCTGCAGCATCCTTACCTCTCTAGGTCTTTGGGTTCCTTCGCCTACATTAAATTTTAAAATGTCTGTCATCTCAAATATAATTAGTTTGGGTCAGTATCACACCTGGGCAGGTAGAAAACCAAATTTATTCCCAAAGCACTGCTGCCTGTGGGCACTTTAGTCTATTCTATCAGTGTTCATTTTTACAAAAAACTGACTCTCAGTGATTAAAGAAGATTGAGAAGCTATTAAAAAGATATTGACTGGCTCATAGCATTTGCAAAGCAGCTGGTGAAGCAGACTCAGAGACTACATAACCTGAGAGGACCCAGGCTGTCAAATCAGGCCACCAAGCTGCCTCCACTGCCCCACCCTAGGTACTTGCCCAGTGCTCCCGCTGCAGCCATGGCCACCCTGAAGACTTTGTCTTATGACAACAGCAGCACCACCCCTGGAGAGGATGCCCTGAAGATCCTGCTTCCTTGAGGCACCAGTTCCTAATTTACAGTTACAAGGGCAGTGTGCTACATACCTGTCCCAGCTTCAAGGAGGCTGGGGAAGCAAGTACCTGCCATGTTCTGCTTCTGCAGTGGGAAAGTAGGTCCTTGTGTCATAAGATATCATAACCAGGAAATTCCCCAAATACAGGAATCCATTTCTGTATTGAGCAGGCAAAATAATGACAAATGCCTACTACAGAGTGAGTTCAGACTAAAGCTTCATCAACATATTTTGAGACAGGCATGCTCACAACACTTGTGATTTGGTCATACTCATTTCCTTCTAACTGGCTCACTGATAGGATAGAAGTTGATGCTGCAGCAATACCATAAACCATCAAATCCAGCATGCCAGCAATTGTGAGCCATGCAATTTTTTATGTACCGCTAAAGGCATGCTGCCAAGTGCCCTGTGTCTTGTTAAAGGAGAGTATTCAAAAGTTTAAAGAACAAAACTCTCAGATTTAAAATAAGCATGTCAAAGATTCTATTCAACTTTTTAGTTATTGAGAGAACAAGAATGATGTTAAAACCAGTCCGAAAGCACTTGAGAAGCTAGGTGCGTATCTAGACAATTTAATAGATGGTTGGGTTAACTTTAAACAAAACAAAAGATGGATTAATGTCAGACAAGTTTATAGCCATAATCGTTGGGCTTATCCATCTCACTAGACAGAAATTATCTGCATTTCTACTGGTCATAAATATACACAGTAAATTTTGCCCCTATACTTGTAAAACATCCAAGTAAATAGAAAATTAAATGCAGCACAGCACTTAAAGAATATTTAATAACCTCTTTTGTCTATTTCCAAGTTTGGGATACTATTTCAACAGTCTCAATTCATTCACATCATTTAGAGCTCTTTTGGATTTATTTAGAATCAAGGTAGGGTTTTTTGGTTTTTTGGGTTTGGGGGTTTGTTTTGTTTTTCAGAGTATTACAAGGGTAAAAACATTTTGGTTACATGAATTGTTTTTGTGCAGTTTGAGTCAAAGTTATAAGTGTGCCCATCACCAAAACAGTGTGCACTGTACCCATTTGGTGTGAGTTTACCTGTCTCCTTCTTCCCCCTCCCACCTGCTTGGTTTCCACTGAGTTTTACTATCATGTGTGCACATGAGTGTTGATACTACTCAGCCATTAAAAAAAGATGGTTAACTAATACCTTTTGTAACAACCTCGATGGAACTGGAGACCATTCTTCCAAGTGAAGTATCGCAAGAATGGAAAAACAAACACCACATATACTCACCATTAAATTGGAACTAATAGAATCAAGTTTTAATATATATCAGCCTTGTGCATACGTAAACAGAAATATGTTAAATAAACTAGGGAATTCTGTGTATTCACATTCAAACTCTTATAATTCATCTTCAGAATTGTAAGAATGAATTATTCTTTAAATGGCTAAGTTTATGAATGTGTAGACAATAATAACCACACCATGACTGCTTCCTGGAGACAGAAATTGTAAGATGCCATCAATTGTTAAAACACATTCCAATTTCAGAGATGTTATAGTGTAACACGTGTGTCTTAGAATTGGTAATAGCTCTAGATAAATCTAAACATGTGTAGCTATGTTATGTTTTGACTCTATCATGTGAATGGATTTTTCTTAGCTGTTTGGGTATCAAAATTGAGGCCTAGATGAGGCAAAGATGGCTAAATATTCCCCAGGATACAATTTCTCCTTCTTCATTTTAACAAGACAGCACTCCTTCCACTGAATTTTAGTGGGACCAGCTAAATTACATTCCCAGCATTCCTTGCATAAAATTATGGCCTTATGACTAAATTTTGGCCAAAGAATATAAGCAGAAGTGATATGTGCAACTTTCATATTTCATTTTTCAAAGAAAGCTTTTGCCCTTTACTGCTTTTTTTTACTCTTTTCTGTGAGCTGGAATAGGGTCATGGTGCCAGACTCAGATATGTGAATGGAGCCACCAACTACGATGGTTAAAAAATATACATATATATTTATATTTAACCACCATCTATGTTAGTTAAATATATATATGGAGAGAGAGAGAGAAGGAACTGTGTCACTGGATGGTGCTGTGGGGCACAGCTTTCCACCTGCCCTGTTGTACAGGAGAGAAATATATTATTTGAGTCACTATATTTGGGTCTTTTTGTTATAGCAGCCTAGCCCATACCCATAAATACACTAGGTCCTTGAGGTTTTATGGTTTTTCTAGAATAGTTTGCCTCATCTTCTTGACTCAAGGGAAGGGACTAAGTAATTTTAGACTGAGGCAGGCATGAGTGATTAGAAGTCCATAAAACTTCAGACTTGGGTCAGCTCAAACTTGAAGTCAATTCAACTCAACCTGAATACTCCTTAGATCCACAAACCACTAGTGCTAGGAAATGCTTTGTTTTATTTTAACATTTTGTCATCAAATTCACCATACCAATGGGCACATGCCATGTGACAGAAACCCCAGGAAGGGCTTATACATCCTGGTCCTTGTTATCAGTTCTCTCTCTAGAATAGTGCTCTGCTCTCTTCTCCAATCACATTTACACTGATGCGCCAAACCGCTCCTGTCCATTGAATCCCAACAAGTGGGCTCAGATGCTGCCTTTATTCCCTGTAGCTCGGCTTGGCCATAATGCTAAAGGGGAAACACATTATAGTTTTAAGGGGAAGAAAAGCAAGCCTTAGTGGCCATGAGATTCCAAAACATACTATAAAACTAGTGTTCTTGGTGAGGAAGGAGGTGGTGGATTGTGGAAAAGAATAGGGAGTGCAAAAGAGACTCTTGAATTATGGGGATTTAGAATAATAAAGGTAAAATTCAGATCAGCTGATAAATGACCTTGGGCTATCTGTTTCAAAAGAAGCTAACTTAAGTTTCAATTTCAAATTGGACTGTAAATTTCAGATGAAGTTTATGTTCTAATACTATAAAAATATTAAAAGAATGATTAACTATTTTAAATGATTTAGTGATAGAGAAAAGTTTCCAAATCCCCCCCCAAAAAGCCCAAAATATAAAAGATTGAAAGATTTCATGATTCAGAAATTCAAATTCAAAATATACCATGTGCAAATTTAAAAAGAGGCATCAGACCAAATATATATCTTATATAAAGAGTTATGTACATTATCTAAAATTCATTCCTACAAATCAGTAAGAAATAAGAAATAGGCAAATAGGGTATTTATGGAGGAAGAAATGCAAATAGCCAAGAGAGATACGAAAAGATTCTCAATCTCACAGGTAATGAGGGGAATGCAAAATAAAATAATTTTCACCCATGAAGTAGACAAAGGTTGAAAGACTGATATTATGATGTTGTCTACGCTAGATATTCTCACCCATGATTGCACTATGAATGGGCTGCAGGTGCTAAGATATTTCTCCCTCCACTCTTGTGGTGATAAGGACCCTGTATCCCAGAGAGCTCCCAGACAGTTACTTCCTAGTGCAGAAGCATCTTCTGTTTATACCAGGGTGCTGTACAAATATTACCATTTATATAAAGGTTACATCGTAATAATGTCAGGGTAGGGCTGGTCTAGGGTTTAGGGAAAGAAGACAGGCTTGGTGCAGCCCTCATGAAGGACAACTTCATAGTGTTTCTCAAATTTAAAGTAGTCATGAGCTTTGTGTCAGAAGTTTTACTTTGGAGAATCTACACTGCATAAATGTTTTCACATGTACAGAGAGGAAAACATATATATACATATACACAAATGTATGCATACACACAAGTATATACATATACACACAAAAGTATGCATTGTAGCATAGTTTTTAACTGTGAAATATTAGACACAACCTAAATGTTGACTAATAAAGCAACAATTAAACCAAGAATACTATGTAAGAAATGAAGGAAAGAAAGAAAGGAAGAGAAGGAAGGAAGATGCATCAAATGAGTGTAAGTTTATGGTATATTATTACAATAGAGTAAATTGGATAACAGTATGAATAACATCATTCCATTATCTTAAGACTATATATGTGCATAGTGTGTGTGTTGTTTGTGTCTGTGTGTATGGACAAAGATCCGCTTGAAGGACTGACTCCAGAACTTTTTAAATGGTTATGTTAGACTTCTGGCCAAAATAGCTACCTACACTTCTCTCCCCTTAAAACAAATCCACACATCATTAATAGATTAATGTTTTTAATGCACTAAAAAGACATACCCATGCTCAAAAGCAGGATAAACATGCCTGTGGTCCAGAAAAGGAACAGAAGTAGAAAGAGATGAGAAAGCTCAGACTTATGGGGCTTCCCATCATGAAACAGCAAATGCAGCCAGGAATGCAAGTCAGGCTGGGTAAAAGGACCACAGGAAGGAAAAGGAGTCAGGGTTACTGAGAGAAATGGGAGTTGAGAAGGACTCCCTGGTAGTGAAAAGATCATTGTAGAGCTGCAACCTGTGCTCTGCACTCACCCAGCACACAGCTGCTATCTGGGGGCAGGCGGAAGCACAGACAGACCCCAGAGAACTGAGCTGAGGTGCCCAGTGGCTCAGGAGGAGCTCAAGTCACCAATGGGAGGCCTGGTTCACAACACAGGATCCAGGTGGGTCATGTGGAAGCTACCACGCCACCTGACAGGGAGAGGTGAGAGCCAGGAAATAGGACACACGTACACACACACACGCACACAAACATGAAACTCCTACTCAAGACAAGTTTGCACGTTGCAATATAGAAATCAGTGTGACCATATATGTGACTTTGAAAATGTGACCCAGTGATTTCACTTTTAGCTATATGCCCTAGAGAAAAATCTTGCACATATCACAAGGTGATGTAGACAAATATTTTCACTGTACCTTTGCTTATCACAATAATAAAAACAATTGCAAAGAACTTAAATGTCCAATAATAGGGAATGGTTAAACAAAATATGGAATATTAACACAATTAGATTGCTACACAAAAATCAAAGTGAATGAAGATTTTTCAGTATTAACAAAGATCTCAAAAGCATAGTATTGAATAAAAGGAAACGTAATTTGCAGAACAATACACATAGCATATTATTTATATAAATAAATGATATGTATTATTTGCTAATTCACCATAAAGAATATATACCAATTTATGACAGCAATTCCCTCTGGAAAGAGGCATTTGATGTGCCTGGGGGTGAAAAAAGAGTTTTCAACTTTGTCTATAAGGTTCTATTTTATTTTGAAAACTGGAAGAAAATGTGAAAATATGCTACCGTTGCTCATTCGTAGTAGCAGGTAGTTGGTACACAGGTGCTTGCAATATTATTTTCTGCACTGTTTTTAGTTCTTTCAAAACATTTAAGAAAAGAAAATTAAGTGAAGGAGGTACAATTGGGGAGTGCATGTGAGAAAGGGAAATTTCAGCTTTTACTCTGATATTTCTGTAACAGGATGTTGAATGGGGTGTAACTGCTGTTTTAGAATCCATGACTTAGGCCGAAAGCTGAGCACCAAGAGGTGCTAACTACCTTCCCTTCTAAAGAGAACATCCAGCTTTGAAGGGCAAGATTCCTCCTCTAGGATATGCAAGAGGCAGGCATCCCACCTCAATCTGCTCCCCACCTCTGCCCAGCAGATGAGAGGAGAAGCTTGGGCAAGTGGCAGGGAGCCATGGGAAGTTCTGTGGCCGTCCCCACCCTTTTCCTCCCACCTTCCTCACGCAGGCAAGGAGACGGGGCTCCAAAGGAACCACCTGTGCAAACAGGAGAACGTATAAGAAGAGGAACCTGGCCTCCGAGTCCACTTGATCATCCAACTTGCAGATCGACCCTGAGCCAATCTCACTAGGGGCAGGAGAGACCTAGAGAGCAGGCCCAGGATGGCTCTGGCCTTTTGTGCTTTCTCAGCGGGTCCCAGTTCTCTATTGCTGCCCCACCAGCTTTTTTGCCTTGGATTCTTTTCCTCTTGTCACTGGTTATAAATCACAACTTGCTCCCAAGACCCTTGGCCTTGTACAAAGATGAGCATATGGGCCCTTTTCATTAACTAGCAGTGGGAAGTGACAAAATCTACAGAGTCCTACGAAGTTCAGGTTGGTGAAGTCCTTGGCCTGGAGACCACTGGAAATTCCCTTACACTTCACCTTCACCTCTTGTGGTGAGAATGGGGTTTACCAAATCTCAATGCACTGTTGATGGGCCTTCCAGGGCCCCACATGCCTCTGTGAAGGTTTCTCTCCAGTAAAGTAGTACTTGTCTATACGAGGTCATGTAGCTATCTGTAAACACTGGACTACACGACAGCCTTTTGTGAACTGACCAAAGCCAATTTGGTCACAATTCTTAGGTTCCTTTTGGTAAATCACAAAAGCTACCAAAGAAGTCTGTGGCAGAGATGGTTGGCTAGCTGCCACCAACCTCACTACTATGTTATAATGAACTCAAGGCTCAGACCCAGTTATGCCAGACAGAGACATGTTGCACAAACATGCGTAAGCACAGCAGGCACAAACTGATCATATGACCTGCTCTGCAACTTGGGAAGTCACAGCCATCCTCTAGGTTCTCCATCTCTGTTTGACACATCCACACAGGCAGGCAGCCACATATCCCAGGCAGAATTCTATTCCTTCTAGCCAGAATCATGCAATCAGAACTCCTCCTAAACAAGTGGTTTTCAACCGGGGTGACTTTGCCATGGACATTTGGCAATGACTGGAGACGTGTGTCATTGTCGTAAGGAGGGAAGTATACTACTGGCATCTAGTAGAGGTAGAGGCCAGAAATGCTATTAAACATCCTGCAATGCACAGAACAACATCCTGCAACAAAGAATTATCTAGCCCAAAATGTCAATAGCAGTGAGGTTGAGAAACCCTGACCCAAACCAATGGCTGGACACAGAAGCAATTAGGGACCAAACCTCTGGCACCATCTCAAAGTGGGCAGGGTACAAACCTTGTGAGATTCTGAAACTCTATTCATGTGAAAGTAAAAAGAGTATCTTTAATGTAATTTAGCCAATTTACATATATTGAATACTTTTAATTTGACCAATGAGCTTCCTTTTCCAACATTTATTATGCTAATTAACAAGTTACCAGTTTACCAACTAAAAAAATTTTGTTTGGACATCAATGTGCTAATTAGTAAAGGTTCAGTTATTAATTAAGCTATATATAGCAAAGGCATGGGATAGATTTAGGAAGCAGAAAATATTTCAGTTTAGTTAGATGTCCTACAGGGAAGTTGCAGAACACAGGGCTGGCAAGGTAGGCTAGAGCAAGAAAAGGAGGCCTTTAAATGTGCTCTTGGATCACTTTTGCACAAATTCTCCACCAAGGCAATGAGTATACAGTAAGCATTAAGTATTAAGCTCTGTGAACCCCTCCCTTTGTGGCTTACTTGGATGGATTCGAAATGCCAGCATAAAATAGGCACACTTTGCCCCACGCTGTCACCCTCACTGGAAGTTGGAAATCCCTCGCCTACTTTTATAGAGCCGAATGATTCATTTCCTAAGTACTTATGTGATATTCTGTTCTTTATTTGACCAAATCCTGCCTGAAGGGTTTCAGGGAAATGTACACTTTCTAAATATAACTAAAAATTCTATACATTCTCCTGCAGAACTTCTCTACTCAAAAGGGAAAGAAAAAGACTTTAGAAAGTTCAACAAATATTGAGTTTTGCATATCCCGTAAAGGAAAAAGAGACAAAACACGTATTTATACATCTAGACATGCAAGTATTACATCATAGATATGTAAATATTAAATATATACACTTTAGTTTCTTTTTATAAGCTGATAAAAAAGGGGCCAAAGTTGGTTATTAAATAAAGTTATTTAATCAGAATTGGAAAATCAGCATAGAAGGATGGAAGTTTGGAATAGGGAAATTCACCTTAATGTGTAGTTTTCAAAATCAGACAAAAATATGCTCCACATAAAAGTTGAAGAATTGATTTACATTAAATCATCAGAAAAATATCAGAATTTTCTAGCACTTAAACCTGCTAATCACTTTGTAAATAAGAGCTATAAATCATATATGACAGTAATGAGATTGAAATAATTTTGTCATCAAACATGTGTCAGTGGGGAAGACCAAAAAAGGCCTTATACTAATGAGAAATGGTATCATTTATTTTTTAAAAATTAAAGTGTATTCAAAATCCAGGACACATAAAGTTTATGAAAACATTTTCAGAAGTTATCATTCATAAACACTATTAAAGGTTTAGTTAGCCACAGTGAAAATGATTAAGCAATTTAAAGAGTTTACTAATGAGGAGTGGACCAAATGATCAAATACGTTTCACATGCTTCATAACCAGCTGAGGCTATTTCATAGCATTCATTAACAAAGAAATAAATTCTGATCATTCAATGATGATAATCCCAATGACTGAACAAGAGGGATGATATATATAAAATTGGGGAGAGGTTCTCTAGGGAACACAGATTTTTTTTCTTAAGAATATTTATTTAACAAATAGGTAGTGCTTACTCTCTAAGCCCTTCACAAGTATTGACTCAATCTTCAAAATAACTCGATGATATAAAATACTATTATTATGTCCTTTTTACAGGACATAATATGTCCTGTATATGAGGAAATCAAGGTTAAGCAATTTGCTTAAGGTCACAGCAAAAGGCTGTCACAAATCTCCAAGAAGCAATAATTAGCTAAGATTTATAGAAAAATGTTTGTCAACCAACTATGTTTAGAGTAAGAAGAACACAATAGGTCTTCAATCTATTGAAGAAAATGGTTTAATGTAAACAGATTACATAAGAAAACAATGATTTCATTCAGTCTGGCTTTATCTTTTCCATCAAGAATTATCTTCCATCTGAAAAGGACAGAATAAACACCATTAGCAGAGAACTGAAGACCTAGATGCAAGGTAAGTTTGAAAGCAAGCACCTTATCACACTAAATGAATTCAGATCTCTACACCCAAATTAATTCCATTTCGGCAGGCTAAAATAGCATGCAGGTGTGATTGTGATAACCTTTGACAATCCTGAAAAGCAAGACGTGAGACACAAAACTGGCGATGAGCAGATGTCCTGATTTCCAAAAATGAGGAAAAAGTACTACGGCAGCTATTCCTGGCAAATGTTACTAAACAGAAGGATTTGTAAACAGAAGTTTATGAGCACCTGGAAAGAACAAGGTGATTTCCAGCAGTCAGCATGAGTTTCCTAAGAAAAAGATATGCCAAACTAACCTCATTCCTGTTAGGATCAGCGAAACAGGTAGCAGGTCTTATGTATCCATGATTGCAATCTATGTCCCTTAGGAGAGGAAATGGTTCAAAAATGACAAGTGATGTGTTCCGTGGCATGCCATGAGCAAACAGCAAGGATACCTGCCCACCTGCATTCCTGTTTGGAAAGCCAGGATTCTTAAAATGGGTCAGATTGCTTTAAAATTTTCTCCCACACATGTAGCCTTCCAAATAACCAAACTTGACACTGCCACCAACACAAGGAAAAATCAAGGTTGTGTGAGTGAGTAGAGGGAACAAAAAATAGTAGGTGGTGTAGTCAGCACAAGGCAGGCTGTGGGCTCCAGATAAATATAGCTCCAGAATTTGTGGGCCAATTGAGAGGGTGATATTTTGTAAAACTAAAGCTAGTAGAACCGACTTAAAAATAAATGTCATCTGCAGAAGAACTTCATCCAAATAGGGTTTGCAAATGTGTTTGTTAAAAATCTAAAGAGATTCCCAAACCTGATTAAGAAGCCAAAATGTCTCACACATAATCAAGGTTACCTGCTGATATCGCTAATGGAAAGAAAGAGGTAATCAAATTAAATTTATCATCTGACTGAGGAAATTACGAGTCAACAGAAGGGCGGCAAGCCACATGGTGTCGAGAAAAAGAGCCAAAGAACAAGAATTTGGCTGTATTTACCCAACATGGTCCCAAGTAGAGTGATATTGTCTCTGTCGCTGATGACAATTTTTTGTTAATATTTTGGTGACTCTCCTTCTAGTCATTTCTGTAAAGCATATTTCAAAGGCTTACATAATTTTATCTTTTTACTTAACATTATAAGCATATTCCCATGTTATTAAAGACTGCTCATAGACACAATCGTATTGTTATCACAATATCCTTCACATGTAGACGCCATAATTTACTCAACTATTGTCTTACTTCTTAGCTGTTTTTAACTTTTCACAATTATCAATATTCCCCCAAAATGCAAAACTTTTGCTCTGCTTTGTATTATTTTCTCAGGATAGATTCTAGAAATAGAATTATGGGGCCAGCAAGTATTGACATTTTAAAGCTTCTGACAAATACGACTAAATTGCTTCCCTCCGCTCTCTCATCAGTATGATTAGTCTTCAGAGCAATTAAATCTTTGATAATTGAGCAGGCAAAATTATACCTCATTTTAATTCATAGGCCTTAATGAGGCAGAACATTTTTCCATGTGTTTATTTACCATTTAATTTTTTTCTTTTGTGAGTTGTGTATTCATGCCTTCTGTCTAGGTTAGTTTTAGTAATTTTTCTTATGAATTTAAATTCTCTGTATTTGGTAAAGTAATAAAGCACTTCTTTGTCATGTATATGGCCAATTATTTTTGCCAGTTTTTCCTCTTAATTGCATACGTTGTTTCTTGATGTTTTACGTTTCTACAAAACTAAAACATTTCTCTTTCTCTATGTTATTTCTTCTGTGACTTTTTAACATAAAAGTCTTCCTAGTCCTCAGATTTAAAGTATTCTGTTTTAGTCTAGATTGTGATTTTATTAATAGTACTTAATTAACATAGAATATATACGTGTATAAAATTAATGTTGAACTCTCATTCTGGCAATAAGTCATTTTCATCCAATGGAATCACAAAAATCACAAACTAATAGAATAAAAGCTCCACCTCATTTAGAGATGTGTTTCCAATAAAACTTTGCTTTTTCTTTAATAGTTACTTATCGATATCTATATTTACAATATTTTAATCAATTACATACTAATAATACTTGCTATGATAACCCAATTCAGACCAAAAATCTTAACACTGAGAATCTTAAATTATAGAAAATAAAATGAATTTTAAGATTTTCATTTATATACATATTTTTCTATCAGAGAATTAGGACAGAGTGATGGAAAAAAGGTCTTCAATAAAAACAGTTTTCATTAAGATAATTTTTTCGTGGGTGAAGTGAAATGGAAAGATCAGTTAAAAAAGGAAAATGAAAGATATAATTTCCAAATGTTAAAAAGGCTTATTCATGTGTTTTTAACTAGAGATGGTGAATATCAAATCACTGTGTTATTTAGATGCCATTGAATACATTTAATAAAGAAATGTAATTATTTTCTTCAAAATGTAATATTTTTAATATATCAGAATTATATTTTTGACTTTTTTTAAACTTAGAATAAATTTGGGGGGTGTTAACTTTAAAATGTGCAAGAGAGGGTACATAGATTTTCAAACTTCTTTTGGGGTTTTTGTCAGTAAAAATCTTTGAAGACTATAGCTTAGGATTTAAGGCTAGTGCTTCTAAACCTCTGTGGTAAAGAACCACATTTTTAAGTTTCCCAGCTTTTGTAAAATAATAAGTGGTCCGTGTACACATGACTGCTTCACAGCCACACCACGTGTCTCACTAGGCAAGTTCCATGACACACAAACTTGTCTATACCTTGTTCAACAAGACACACATAGTGTGGTGGCATTAAAATATGTTTATAGTTTTTTGACACTTCTCTCTTAAGAAGGTGGAGTCCAGCTTTCCTCCCCTTAAGGGGCAGCTGAACTTGGTGATTCACTTTTAACAAATAGAATGTGGTGGAAGTTACTGCGTGTGACTTCTGAGGCTAGTCATGAAAAGCATGCAGCTTCTTCCTTGTTCTCTCTCTCTTAGACTCTTCACTCTGGAAAAGCCAGTCACCATGTTGTAAGGACACTCAAGCACGTTTATGGAGAGGTCTATTTGGAAAAGAGCTGAGGTCTCCTGCCAATCAGCATCTGAGTCATCTTGGAAGTAGGCCACTCTGTCTCAGTCTAGCCTTCAGATGACTGTAGCCCTGGCCACCATCTTGAATGCAACCTCATAAGAGAGCCTTAACCAGCTAGGCAGATCCTGAATTCCTGAACTACAGAAATTGTGTGACATCGTAAATGTTTATTACTCTTTGGAACCACTAAGTTTTCAGATAATTTGTTTTGCTTTAATAGATCACTAATACAGGCACTAGCCACAAGCTTGGATGATGTGGCTCAATCACTATGACAATTTCTAAACCCTTACTCTCAGTTCCAGTACTTCTCTTTGCATATATGTGTAGCAGGCAGTTCATGGATTGGCACAGACTCATAGATCATGCTTTGAATAGTAGTGCCCTTGACATCTTGTCCTTGCCTCAAACATGATTGGCTGTTGCTTCCAAGGTACATCTTCCACTCATACTCCCCAAACAAATGGACTGATTATCTCCCTCTTTCTAACAATTGCCTTTGAGTTAGGCAATAATCCCTGGTCGAGGTGGTTGTGGCCAGGGTTACAGAGTCACATGGCATAAAGCATAAAAATCTATGTGAAAAGAGCTTCCTCAAAGGAGGATGGAACACGTGGCAGGCACTCAGATTTTCAAGGACTCAATGACACATTCTTCAACTGCCACTTAGGCCTTACTTCTTCCATAAAGTATCCTAAATCAGTCTAATCTGAATCCAGTCAATAGTTGGACAGCATGACTTCCTTCTTCCCCTGGCACTACCCTGTGCTTCCACCAAAAGCTATGGTGCTCGCCATCATCCCAACACCAGTATCAAATTATACTGCCCAGTGCTCTGTCCTGGACTGTGACCACCTCTCTCTTTCCCACCACACTGTGAGCTCCAAAAAGTCCTTTATTTCTACATCCCCAGGGCTAAGTATAGTGCCTGGCTGGAATTTTCTATAGGATATCTTTGAATTTTTAATATAAATGCAGTTATAAATTGGTTCTTTTGATTAAACAATAAGAATTCATTTTGTAAAGGAAAACTGAGAAAATACTCTTGTCACATGAATTATCATACACACACACACACTCAAACACCTACTAAACAAATACCAACTTATATACTTGGCAAGTCTAGATTTTGAAAGCAAAATGTACTAGCTGGAGGCTGTGTGGTATTGGAGTCAGAATAAGTGCTTTTGAGGCAGACCTGCCTGCTTAAATGTAACCCTATTACTTAATAGTGTTGTGATTCTAGGCAAGATAATTAACCTCCCTCTGTCTCAATTTCTTCATTGTAAATAGGGATAGTAACAGAACCTAGCTCTCTAAGAGGTAAATGAATTAGTACATGTTTAATAAATGTTAGCCATTATTGGGCTTCCTTGACCACTTACATGTAATGAATGTCTTTACTCTCCTATATTTGTGTGTGCCAATTGCAGAGAACACAATTCCTACTTCTTTCCATCTCCCTGTTGTGCTCATCTAACAGTTTACTCAAAGAGGGATCTGTCGGCCACCTGTCTCAGAATCATCTGTGGGCCTTGTTTAAAATGTTCATTCTTTAACTACACTCTAGATCTGAAACAAAATGTCTGCACATGAGGCCCAGGAAGCTGTGCTTTAAACAAACACCACCTATCTTAGTCCATTCAGGCTGCTATAACAAAATACTTCAAACTGGGCAATGTATGAACAATACAAACATATTGTTTACGGTTCTGGAGGCTGGCAAGTCCAAGACGAAGGCACCAGCAGATCCGATGTCTGGTGAAGGCCCATTTCTCATAGATGGCACTTTCTATGTGTCCTCACGTGGAAGAAGGGGCAAGCAGGCCCCCTCAAACCTCTTTTATAAAAGCACTCGTCCCATCTATGAGGGCAGAGCTCTCATGACCTAATCACCTCCTACAGGCCCCATCTCTTAATACCACCACAGTGGGATTCGTTTCAACATGAATTTTGGAGGGATACAAACATTCAGATCATGGTACCACACAAGAAACTATGATGTACTTGAGTTTAAATGTGTCCACAGCTGTATTCAGCAGTTCCACAGGTGAGACAAAGGCAAATATTGAAGCCCCAATGCAATTACAAGTCAACCACAGCCATTCTCTGCAGACTTCTGCGCTAGCATGTGTCACTAAACAGCAAACAAATGTCAGAAAGGTAAGGCTGCTGCGATATAAACTTAATACAACATGGTGACTCTAATATTGCCCATGAAGTGAAATAGAAACAGATAGTTTATTCATGGGTGATTTTTGTGCTACAGTCAGGAAAATATAAGAGCTCTGCTGAAATGAAATGCCGAGGCACTTTAACTTTTGTCATGTTGTATATTTACATGGTTGTAACTTTAAGAAAAAATAATGGTCACGTATGCCCGAGGGCAGGTTGTCCTTGTCAAATTCTTGTAGGTCACCACTCAAGCACTGCAGGCTTTAGGAAGCGCTATCACATTGCTGCACCACATCTGTAAGAAATTGAATGCAAATTGAAGCAGAATTTATATTGCAAGGTAGCAGTTTCCAGCTGCATATCATTTGTTTTCTCTTGTTTAAAATAGCTCTAAATCGCATGCCAGCTACTGTAGCCTCCAGATTCTATTAATTAGGGATGGAAAACTACAGCAGCAGCCTGTCCCCTGGAAGCTTGTGTCGGATTCCTTCTAAAAACCTTCCTTGGGTCTCTGCAGTCCCATGAGAGGCTTCTAGGTAATGGGATGGTTTTTCCAGGACAGTGCTTCTCAAGGTGTGGTCCAAGAATGACTTGCTCAGAGATCACCTGGGAAACTTATTAAAAATGCAGTTTTCTACCCCTAGCCCTGGACTCATTAAATCTGAATCTCTGGGAATGGGCCCAGACATCTGCATTTGAAGCACATTCTTATGTGCGGCAAAATTTGAGGACCACTATAATCTAGAGGCTACTCTAAAATGAATCATGTCTCCTGAAATCAAGTAGTATTTTCCTCAACCAGAAACCCTACTCTGCCTTTCCCAATTTTCTCCCAACAATACTTTTTTTTAATTCAAAGTCAAGTAAACTCTCACATGTTTAATTGTCCCTCTTTCCAATTACTGTGAAATTTAGTATAAAGGATTTTAATGACTTTCATTAAAGTCCCGATGTAAAATCTCTCACCACTTTATGAATATGGCCCTTATAGGAGTCAGACTGTGTCTGCAATTTCATTGTGAGAGAGAATGCATCTCTCCTTACAATATAAAAAGCTCCCAGCAGCAGGTGTGATGGGGAAATAAGTGTTACGATGGCACTGTGTTCCTCTGTGGCTTCTCCCCATTACAGATTTACTTGCAAACATCATTCTTGGCTAAGTTCCTTGTTTGTATGACTCTTTGCTGTCTGTCAAGTGTGAATGGATGTGAACACTCTATGAGTACATTTAATGTATTGACATTGATCCTGACACCAGAATAAAAGGCTCCACCTCCCCAGCCCAGTTCATCACCTGGTGGCCAGTAGTCCCTTAATAAAGATGCATGGGATGAGTGACCGGAGGAATACCACTGCTCTGGTGTCACACCACAAGTATCACAAGCTTGCTGAGAAGCCCCCCATAAAGTCCATGGACTCTACGATAACCCATAACAGGTTCCTGCAATTTTGGTGTCTTACTAAATTTCTGATCATACATATATACATATATATATCATATATATTTCCTTTTGCAAGTTGTTCCCATGTCTTCTTTCTCTCACATACCTCTATTTTTGTTCATATCATCCCCATTTCTACAGCCCTCTGTTCAGAATTTCTCCCAGAGAATTGGCAGCTGATCCTCTCACCTTACGGATGTCCTAAAAATGCATTCTTCTTCCCTCCAGATTATGGCTAAACGTAAATCTTTTAAAACAATTCTGCTGCTCTAAAGCCCTTCCTGACCTTGAACTTTAATCAATAATTTTTTTTCTTTTGTATTGCTGCCTACCAGCCAACTTTTACTTCATGTTAATAAATAAGTCAAAGAGGAATTAAGCTAGAGGTTAAACATTCTGGGAACTGATACACGGAGTGAGACCGCTCAAGTCTCAGCAAAACATCCTGTCATAGGAGAAAACTTAGGACCATGTATGTGTTTCCTCGTTAGTTTGTCACTCATTAAATACCTAAGAATGCATTCCTCAAATGTGGAAAGTAGGCAAGTTTTCTATGTCAGTTGATACCTCGCTAGGCTGGGGCTCAGGTTTGCCTGAAGCAGTCCGTGTCTGCACCTGTGGTTGCAGTATAACTGTTCATAGTAGCCCCAGCGTGTGCAGTTGGGCCACTGCATTATCTGGCCATGCTACTCATAAGCCTCAAGTTCTAGATATAGTAAGAATACCACTTTCACCCACCTTCCCCTTTTCTTCTCATCTCATCCTATCCCACCAAACTCTCCCTTTTGAATCAACAGAAGAGATAAATAATTGTCGCTCCAGATAGGCTCTGGGCCTCAGCCTCCTGCAGGGGATCTGGGATGTGGCCAAAGGTAGAATAATTTGACTTACTGAAAGATGACGGTGACAACTCAAATCAGGGTCACATTCTTACCAACATCGCTTTCCTCAGTTGCCTTATAATAATTTATTAAAATGTGTTAATTACTAATTCACTAATTACTAAGTCATCTGTTAATTCACAACTATTTACTGAGCACCTATTATGTGTCAGGCACTGTTGCAGCCACTGGGGACACAGAAGGCAACACAAAATTTTTGCTATCATGGAAATTATACTGCAGTAAAGGGTAACAAACAAGTAAACAGATAAAGGAGACAAATAAAAATAGTGGTTACTATTACGAAGTAAATGAAACAGAGAGATGGAATAGAGTGTATTGCTTATTGTACAGCTGAATCTCAGTAACAGAGAGAGTGAAAATACAGGTACTCAAACAAGATAGAAGTGTATGTTTTTGCTCCCAGAGCTGGTCTGTCCAAGGATGGAAGGCGGCTCCATCTACAAGGACCAAGTTTCCTTTGATCTCCTTGTTGGTGTCCTAGGATGGTATTCTCATCCACCTGGTCAGGGCAGTGCTCTTGCCCCTTGACTGCCTCCCAGCCAGTGGGAAAGAAAGAGAATGTTCAGGGCAAGTGACTCATCACTAAGGAGATGACCCACATGTGATGTGTTTTCATTCCTCTCACTTTCTATTGGACCAAACTCAGTCATATGACCACAACTAATTACAAGGCCATCTTGGAAATGTAGTATCTATTTGAGCAGTCAGATGCCCAGCTAAACTGGGGAGTTCTATTATTTTGATAATAAAAGTATAAAAGGCACATATTGTGCTCTCTGCCATAATTGTCCTATTGTACCCCGGGTTAAAGAGGTGAGGGCTTTTTTAGATGAGAGTTTTGTTAGATAAACTAGTCAGAGAAGACCTCTGAGGAGGTGACAGTTGATATAAGATTTGAAAGACACAAAGGATGCAGTCATGTAACATACGTGAGAATTAAAACCTCAGCAACCGTGAGTTAAGATGACAATGAACATGTGTATGTTTCAAACTAAAGTTTTAATTTGTTTATTTTATTTTTTAACAGATTTATTTACTTGTTTATTTATTACTTATTTACTTATTTATTTATTTATTTATTTATTTATTTATTTTTACAGATGAGGTCTTGCTATGTTGCCCAGGCTGGTCTCAAACTCCTGGGCTCAGGCAATCCTCCCACCTCAGCCTCCTCCACCTGCCCCGGGAGCTGGGACTGTAGGCATGTGCCACCATGCCTGGATTGAGTTTTGGTTTTGAATCATTATAATATGTCATTATTTAAGACAAGCTTACTAAAAGAGCACACATTGAGATTTTTTTTTAAGTGGTAAGATTCTCAACCTGTTTATATACCATACCTGGGTGTTTTGATATATCTGACACATAGTCACAGTGGAGAATTTTTATCAGTGATTGTTTGGTAGAAACTAAATGGTTGATTTTTCCATTTGTTTTTCCAATGATCTCAAATTTCCAAACAGCAATCACCATCTTCTCCGCAGCCTTTGCAATCCTTTCCACAGCCTGTACTACTGGGCAGCCCCATGGAGAGGCTAAAAGACTACGGAATGGAGAGATCTTGTTCTAAAGTACACTGAGAGGCACTTCTAAGTTTTAGACTCACTCATTAGTCAGATGGATTGTATACAAAGCAAAAATTGTTTTGACATTGATTATAAGGGAAGAAAATGCCTGTTGGAAAGGCATCTTGTCCTTGCCCCATTCTGGGCACTCGCCTGCGTTTGATAGATTCAGGTCTAATTAGAACCATGAGAAACACCACCGGAGGCAGGAGATTGTCCATCTGGCCCATTGTTCAGGCTCAGACAGAAGCATCCGAAGATTCTGGGTGAGGCAGTCCAATGCCAAATCTGACTTTAGCCACAAGGTAGTAACCTTCTCCTAACAGCGCTAACTTTCCTCTACCAAAACAAGGTGCTACGAGCCAGGCTGGGCTACTGTTTTCTCCCAAGTCTCTTGCTCCCTGTCAGGGAAGCTGTCATCTGCCTCTAAGTTCATGAGTGTCCATTTGTTAAAAAACAGACCTTGTTCCTGACAAGGATTGCAGGGAACATGTATTTCACGGTGACAAGTCCTAGACACTGTGGATAATAAGGATCATAAGCACTGCTTTCCTAGGTGACTTACACACTTGGCAATGCTGAGATCGTGAAGACATGACCTTCCTTCCCGTTTAGTGAAGTTATATTATTGTTTCTGAATAGTCAAGTTGTGTATTACAGTGCATCTCAGTCCCATGCCCAGCCTTCTGTGACGCTCTCCAAGGTAATGAGTTTCAGGAAACATTATCTTTGCTGTGACATTTCCCTCACAATAGCTCCCATCCCTTGGTCTAACCAAAATCTTTTAGGCACACTCTGACCACAAGTTTTTCAGAGAAGACTTTTATTTAAGTGTGTGTGTGTGTGTGTGTATAAACATAGTATGAACAGACAGTATATGAAAGCTGAAAATCTCTGATGCTGCCCAAATCTCCATGTTCCATCTGACCCCCACCGGGCTTGCAGGGGCTGGAGGGGCGGGGAGTGTTCTGTCTGTTGCCTCCGTGTCGCCTTAATGGCCTTTCTTACATACCTCAAAGGTGCTGAACTACCCCAGACATATCCTTAGCTATGAGCTCAGCTCCTGGATTTTTCTGAAATCTGTAGCTCACACCTCCCTTCCCTTTCAATCCTTGAACTATAAAATATGAAATATAAAGTGCATGAAGGGAAACGATGCAGGCCGGAGGCCTGGTGCTTGGAAGCTTCAAGCAGTCCTGTGACTCACTAACTAGAAGACGTAAGAGGAGCCCAACACACCAGCCCCAGCACAAAGGCACCCAAGTGCCCTGTGCTCTAATAGGATCGGGGACACTCTAATCACCACGTGCTACTGCTTTCCCAGCTGGACAGGACAGTGCTTTGGGAAATAACTACATTGCATTTTTATTTCAATCCTCCTCCACTTGGAAAATGAGGACACTGGGGCCCAGAAGGATTCAGGGACCTGCCCCAGGTCACAAAGTCAGCAAAGGGCAAAGTAGTAACTGGAACCAGGAATCTAGTGCCCTTTACATTCCCCCACAGTGTTGTTTGTTGGAAATAGCATATTTCTGTTCGGGAGGCGATCTTAAGTCTGCGGAGCTGCAATGTAAGGTCTTGGCGGGGTGTCGCACGGTGTCGTAATCTTCCTCTAACACTTCCCCGGCCCTCACAGCCATATAAGGAATCTGAGTCTGTATCACAGTTCCCAATTAGCTTTGACAAACTTGATGTCTTGCCAGCCAGTATACTACATCACACCCACTGACTCCAGCAGGCAAATCATTCCATTAAACTTAATATCTCAGCTAAAAACGGCCATCTGTTCACACTTAATTACCATCTTCCCCAAACATATTTATTTGACTATCTTAAAGAAAACTCCACTTGTGGAGAGGACTGAAGATTAGAAGGTTTAACCTTTCTGCTTAAGAGCTGTCAATTAAACTTAAAATTATCTCAAACCTGGTTCAAGTCCTGCTGGAAATAGAAACACATTTTTCAGATGGTTCCAAAAACACATTCTTGCATTTATTTTCTAAAAAGAAAACTTTAAGAACAAATTCTGAAAAAAAAAAAATAAAATGAGCTGCCTTTTTTTTTCTCTCCTTTTCTTCCTTTCTACTTTTCTTAAATATACTTTTTCTTGGAATAAAAATTGGGAGAGAAAACATTCAGATGCCAGGTGTACCTTCATTAATTAGTTCAACGTGCTGGTCAAGAAGCCAGCTAGCTGCATTAACTTTCCATCATCATCCTGTGCGCCTCTCAAAAGCTCTCTGGGTTTTAATCCCTGTGCATAAGCAGTTCTTTATTCTTGTGTCACTCCTGTAGAGATCTGATTTACATGTGGTCATTCAAAATCTCTTTTGAATGTTTTAAATAGCCAGAATCTTAGTAGCTCCCAACTTTGCAGAAGAAGGGGCTTTAGCTTTGGTTGTATTACACATCAGATATTTTTACAAAGCTAAACAGACACTAATGTGAAGAAATTTACAGCAGAAACAGGAACTCCCTTGTCAAGCAAATAAGATTTAAAAAGCTGATAGACACAACATTCATAACCAAGACTTTTTCAGTTTAATGATTAGCTACCCTACAAGGCAAAACATCCCTATCAGAAAAAGAATTCTATTTGGAGAATTATTTTTTTGGAATGAAGAAGAATGAGTTGAAACCACCTCTGGCCATCTGTGTATGTTTTTTTCATTTTTGTAGCCTTTGCTGATTGGAATGCATTCTGGTATCTTGGCCTCTCTTGGGGAAAAACAGGCAATTCAGAAGCTTTCCAGAGACCAACAGTTGCAATGACTTGCAAACAGCACTTATTCACTTATTTAAGAAAGAAATATTATTGCTTACTCTGTACCAATGTCTATGCTAGTGTCTGGGAATGCAACCATCAACCAAATAGACAAGTTTGCTATCTTCATGGAGCTTATAGTCTAGAGAGAGAAACACCAAGAATACTGCTTAAACAATGATATAAATAGAAGAAAAATGATCTGTCAGAGAAGTCTGGCTTTCTTTTTAAAGTGATTTTCAAAAAATGGGAACATGATGTTTCAATGTTCTAAATACTGACCTATGAAAAAGAAATTAACATCTATTTCATTGCTACTGTACGTAAAGGGCTTTACATATGTTTTTCATTTAATTTTTACAAAGATCTTTGTAAGCAGATACTAAGAAGACTGAGGCTCAAAAAGTTGAAGTGTCTAAAACAAAAACATGGCCTGTAAGTGACAAGGCAAATAATCACATCAATATTCATATTATTCAAAAGTCCATGCATTTTCTCCCACACATTCTGACTTCCACAACTGAGTCTTCTTTGGCATCTTAGATGAGAAGGCCACAATGCTTCAGACTTCTTTCAGCAGTGTAGAAGAAGGACTATATGGTTCTCTAGCCAATATCTTTATTCTCCTATTAGAATAATTATCTAACAGTAAAAAAAAAGTCCTAATCTTATGTAAAACCTTCAAAGAAGACAACCTCCCCTTACCTCCAACGCAATCTGATGTTTTTAATTCCAACAGCACACTAGCACTCACTCAGTGTGTCTCTTCTACTAGCTTAGCAAGTTCTCATTGCCAGATCAAGTTTCTGTGCTAATCTGGAGGTGAGCTATTATAAAAATAAAGCACAGAATTGGGAAGTTGAATAGTTTATATATCTCCACATTCATTAGTTATAAAACAATGAACTAACAACAAAAATGTCTAGCTTCCCAAACCATATTATTAATACAATCTGGTTGCGTACCATCAACCAAATAGACAAGTTTGCTATCTTCATGGAGCTTTCCATGAAATCCTTGGGACACACAGGTTTGGGACCCACTTATCTGGAGTATCCACTGTAAAGGGCTTCCTAGTTTTCATCAGAAATGATACAGAGTGTTGAAATGAAAGCAGCTTGAGATACTCTGAGATTCACTATATTTACATTTTTATCAAGAAATTTATCTATTTTCACTCACAAAACATCCTTTGAGAGCTAGATTCCATAATAGGGAAGTATGTTAGCTGAGGAATTTTCAATGAAATGAAGCAAAGCATAATTTTTCCAAAGAAGGCCTTCTAGTTCCTGGAGCAAACCCACATAGCCATAAGTATACCCAGACACAGACACAAACATGAAATGAGACCAAGAAGAGAGCCAAAAAATGCTGCTTTCCAATACATTCACAGCACTGTGACCATGATTACTTAGTCTGTGTGTACATCTGTCCCTCCAATCTCATCCCCACACCCAGAAAGTCATGTGGTCAGTCTATGTCTCTACACTGTTTCCCAGGGTACTGCACACAACAGAAGCCAAAGCCTGAAAGATGACAGACACCTTGCTGTGTTATACCCACTCTTCCACCTACATTTTTTTTTTTTTTGGCAGTAAATTTGTTCTTAAGTGCCTAATGGATCGCTAGTGAAGCAAAATTCAAGCATTAATGTTCAATGATTAGAATGACGCTAAAACCCAGATCTCAATCTGTGGTAAAAACTATATGGCATCAAATTCATAAACAAGGTAGCCCAGAATCAGGACAAAAAGTTAAGGTTATGAAGTTCACATTCAAACTCTGAAACAGGATCTCTCTAGAGAAGTAGAACAAGATGGAAGGCAAGAAGAGGGTGCTGATGACGTGGGCTTTTGAACCCGTCTAGTAGTCGCCTACAGCCACTGACTCAAAGTTGATCCTTTTCAAGGAATACCGGAAATTGTAAATCTTTCAGGTACAGTGTTCCCATTCTTTCCAATCCTTGCCCTTTGACATAATATCTGATTACTTCTACTGCTGACTTTTTCAATACTTCATAATAAAAGAAAAGGATAATAAAGATCCTCATAATTTTAACCAAAGAGAGGGGGAAAATGAAAGGTGGTTTTACTAATAACCTATCTAATAGTGGAAAATAAACTATCAAACAGAAAGCAAGAGAAATAAACTCACAGCACATAATTGCCCCTTTGAAAAAAAACTCACAACTACCCCCTTTGTTTTATTTAATGAAAACACATGTCGTCTAACTCATTATGTCTAAGACTTCATTTTCTCAGCCCTGAAGAGCCCTAAGCAGACAGTAGGGGTGCGAACTTCCCACTCCAACTCTCTGCCTCAGTTCCTACAAAAAAATACATTTCAAGGACTCACATAAACTGGCTTCACAGAGAAAAGAAAAAAAAAAAAACAGAAAAACCAAACACTGCCACTCCACAGCTGCTCCTGTTAATCAGTCTACTAAAGCAGAGGAAAAAAGTCATCTTTCCCCTTTAAAACACCAGCCGCTTTTCCTCAACTGCCCAGCATTTTCACTCCTTTCTCTGTGTACCGTGGCCACCCCCTCCTTCTCTCTCTCTCTCTCTCTCTCTCTCTCTCTCTCTCTCTCTCTCTCTCTCTGTCTCTCTCTCTCTCTCTCTTCTTTTCCTCGGGAAAATAAACAAACTTTGTACTTTTTTCTATCCTAAAAAAAAAACAAATCCTCATAACCATGGTATAGATTCAACAATTTTCAATAATTGTTAGCATTTTGTCTTATTTTCCCTATTATCTAAATTTTTGTTAAACCACTTCCAAGTGAGTTACAAACATCATGACAACTTACTACTAAGTATTTTAGCTCATTTCTCCTAAGAATAAGCTCTCTTACATAACCACAATACGACTAAAACACCAAAGAGAACTGACAAATGTAATTCCCAAATAACACCTAATATCCAGTCCTTATTGAACTTCTCCTAATGGTTCCCAAGATGTTTTTACCCCAATATTTTATTTTGAATTTTATTTAATCTTCAAAGAACAAAGTTGAAAGCATTTTGAAGTGCACACTCATATACCCACCATCCAGATGGTACCATTAATTTTTTACTATGCTTGTTTTATCACGTCTTTACATCTATTCACATACATTCTTTATCCATCAATACATCTTATTTTCTGACATGTTTCAAAGTAAAGTGCATCAGTACAGTTTCCCATAAATGTTCTGTATGCAAGTCAATAAGTAGAATTCAATATTTGCTTACAATTTTTTCTTTTGATGTACAAAAGAAATGTATTTGTAATTTTTTTCAATTTATGTACAATGAAATGCACAAATCTTAAATTATGTTTGCCAAATTTTAACAAATATATACATCTGTGTAACCCAAGTTCATATCAAGAAACAGAACATTACCAGGGAGTTCTTTCATGAGCCTTCTCAGTCAATCCGCTCTCCCACTCCTCATCCTCAGGGGCAAGCATTTTTCTGATTTTTATTCATCATGGACTAATTTTGCCCATTCTAGAACCTTCATATAAGTAGAATTATACAATATAAACTCTTGGCTGCTGCCATTCAAAATAATGCTCTTGAGAATTATCTCTGTTTTTACACATAGTTCATTCTTTTTTATTGCTGAGAACTATTCCATTTTACGAAAATACTACAATGTGGTTTTCTCTTCTCCTAATGAGGGACACCTGAATTTTTTCTAGGTTTTAGTTATTATGAATGAAACTTCTATGAAAATTCTTGTACAATTCTTTTTGCAAATATAGTTGACCCTTGAACAATGCAAGGATTAATGGTGCTGACCCCTCACATACTCAAAAATCCTGTGAAACTTTTGACTCCCCCAAAATTTAATCACTACTAGACTACTGTTCACCAGAAGCCTTACTGATAACATAAGCAGTCAATTAACACATATTTTGTATGTTGTATGAATTATATACTGTATTGTCACCATAAAGTAGGCTAGAGATAAGAAAATATTATTAAGACAATCATAAGGAAGAGAAAATATGTTTACTGTTCATAAGTGGAAGTGGATCATCATAAAGGTGTTCATCCTTGTCTTCACATTGAGTAGGCAGAGGAGGAGGAAAAGGAGAGGTTGGTCTTGCTGCTGCAAGGGTGACAGAGATGGAAGCATTGGAAGAGGTTGAAGGGGAGGTGGGCACACTTGATGTAACTTTTATTGAAAACAATCCACATATGAGTGGATCCATGCAGTTTAAACCCACACTGTTCATGGGTCAACTGTACATGTTTTCATTTCTCTTAAATAAATACCTACAAAAGAAATTGCTGGTTCTTAGGGTAGGTATATATTTCGTTTTATAAGAAACTTCCAGATAGTCTTCTAAAGTGAATGTACCATTTACACTTCTACCAATAATGTATGAGATTTCCAACTGCTGTGTTTTATTTTTTATTACTATTTATTCTGCTCTTATCTTTTTAAATTTCTTGTTCTACTTTACTTTGGCTTTACTTTCACTCTTTTTTTTCTAGAATCTTAAAGTGTATCCTCAACTATTGACATTAGACCTTTCTTTTTTAATATAAACATTTAAAGCTATAAATTTTCCTCTGAGTATTGCTTTAGCTACTCCCTACAACTTTTAATATATGGTATGTTGGTTTTATTTTAGTTTAAATTATTTTCTAATGTTTTATCATTTATTTCACCCATAAATTATTTAAAAGTGTTAAATCCAAAATGTTGGGGTTTCCTAGATACCTTATTGTTATTGATTTATAATTAAATGCTGTTATGATTTGAAAATATACTCTGCATAATTTCGATCTTTTTTAATTATTGAGGCTTGTTTTATGGCTCAACATATGGTCTACCTGGATGAACATATCATGTACACTTGAGAAGAAAGTTTATTCTTCAGTATTGGGGTATAATGCTTTATAATTATCAATTAGGTAATGGTGGTTGATAGTCTTATTTAGATTTCCTATATCTATACTGAATTTTTGGCCTTGTTATTCTATTAACTGCTGAGAGATGAGTTTTTAATCTCCAACTGTGATTTTAGGATCAACTGTTTTTCCTTTCTGTCAATTTTTGCTTCATATATATTGAAGCTCCAAAATGTGTTTTGCAACTTTTTGTTTTCCAAAATTGATGTGATCAAGTATTCTTGCCCAAATCTTTGCCCTAATCTTGTCAAGACTCTAGACATACTTAATTTCCTACCCTGAAGAGGAACAAATTAAACACCATTATGAGGAAGCAATCAGGCACATTCAGAATAAGAAATGTTCTACAAGATAATTGGTCTGTTATCTTCAAAATATCAATGTCATAAAAAGGGAGAGATTAGGCATACTGCTCTGTTTTAAAAGATTTAGGAAATATGTTAAGTAAATGCAATGTTCTCGTCTTATAAACAGCTGTTCATTTTTGCATACACAATCGAGACTTGAAAGACATAGTGATACCAATATTCCATTTTGAATATCAGAGAGTTAAATATTGGAGAGGAAATGTAACCAGATTATATGGTACTGAGTATACAAAGAGGAAAGGTTCATTGAAGGTAGGAGGATTAACCCAATTCCAGAAAAGACCCTCCAGCAGTTTCCCTGCCAGAATCCCTCAAATTAGATTTATATCATCGGGATGTACTGAAACTTTATGTGACAGTGCTGGAGATAAAGAAAAGGAATTCTCACTGTAACCGTTCATGCCGTGATTCTGTCTTCATTGGAAGCCACTGATCACCATAAAGGGAAACAAAGTTTTTCACATATGCTGCTCCTAGCTTGTTTCTGGTCATGTATGCTGTGTATGCTGCACAGATCTCCACTTCAGGAATGAAGGCTTGGCTCCCCACCTGCTGGGAAGATTGTGAGATGACAGCCCTCTCCAGGAGCTGCCTCAGCTGAAGACCATCTCAACCAAAGTCACAGCCCCACCTTAGGGCAGCCTGTATTCAATGACAAATAGAGATCTTGCCCCTAACTCCAGTTTGGCACGACTCTAAAGGACCATGCCAACCTCATACTTCCCAGAGGGAGGCTGAGCCCTTATTAGAGGGAAACACAGCCAATCTCTCCCTCTGCCATGCTCTCCTTGCTCCGTTCCTTCCACACTTGTTGATCCCAAGAATATTTTCTAATATCCTTCCTCTGAACTGATCTCCATTTCAGAGTAAGCTTCCCGGAGAATCCACCCTGCAGCAAGGTTACATAGCTAACTACCTTTGAAGAAGTCACAATGCTTTCTTCCATATTTCTATTGAAACAAAATTTATTCTGATTTTGCAGAGGGGGAAATTGAGGTGCAAAATTTACGTGACTCGCTTAAGATTATCCGCGGTGTCAATATTGTGCGAAGGCAGTGTGCCAAGTCATGCTCGAGAACCATGCAAGTATGCTGCCAAGTTTTCATCTATGTATAAAATTTATTTTTACTACAACAGAGTAAAACACACCATTCCAGCAATGTGTGCCAGATGGAATGTTAAGATTCGTGGGTTTGTGGGACCAGGTACAGCACAGGGAATAACAAAGTTAGAACAAGTGTTAAGAAGCAGAGTATTCAAAGAAAGATAGCATGTTTACTAGAAATGTGATATACTCTCCTCATGAGTATAAAAGAGTATGGGCAGGACAGTAAATCTCTGAAACAGCAACACCAGGCTAAAGGGAGGCAGTGACCATTGCAATAACTGCAGGTGGTTTAAGGGATGCTGGGAAACATGGGTTTACAGTAGGAGCACTTACATTGATGTTTTTGCCATCCAGTTTGTTTGGAGCTTGCCAAAAATTTCTAATATGCATTGATTACAAAGAAGTTTAGAGACCCTGAGCTGGGGATTAGGATTTAGGAAATCTGGGCCTTCTCCATGAATGTTATCTGCACCCAATTCCATTAAAATAGAGAACAGGTATCACTTCTATTATCCCAAATTGAAATGCCTGTGCCGTTTTCTAGGAAAATTAAACATTTTAACATTGAAATCATGTTAAACATGGGATAGTTAATCAAACAAAAATATAAAGGGGAGGGGAATATTTACTTAAGAAACAAAGCCAGCATTTTGATGGCCCTGGATCTGCTCAACATAAAGATGTAGCCCCAGAGAGTGAATAAAAACATGGCACTTCATTTTCACAGTGTCTACACTGCCTTTCTATTTTCTTTTCTCTTTAAGTCTGTGGCACGTTCTCTGCCAAGCACACTCCTCCAGCAGAGCCTATCAGCTCAGGAACACAAAGCTCCCTTTGTGCCTCGAGAGTGAAGTATTGATAAACCCAAAGGAGTCCGATGATAAAGGTTTCTGGTTTGTTCAGGCTTCATTGAGGTCCAATTTGCAAAATGTCTGTGGCTGGGGCTCCAGAGTCGGATATGAACTGCTGTGTTTTATAACTTACCGGCAACTCTGAAACTGTTTTTACACACACTCAAGCAGAATGTCTGCTCTGCAACAAGACTGGCCGTGGTAATGATCCTAAATTCATCGCATAACCACACAACCCTTTCTTTCATGCAAGCTAGGGAAAAGTCACAAAACCCACTTACAGGATTTGATGTTTAAAAATCTTTAAAACAAAAGGGACTATTTTTAAGCAGCAAGCCAAAAGTTAAGGAGAGTTTTAATTCTCTGCAACTTCTTATCGGCTGCACCTCCTGGTTGTTCTCCTAGCAGGCTCGTAATTTTCATTAACGAGGCTGGCAGCTCTGGCTTCGCCTGCAGGGGAATGTAACCCAGAGCAGCCAACGAGAACTTGAAATTCTCTGGTTTTTGTCACTCACTATTAGAATCACAGCCTTTTCTAAATTTAGGATAGTGAATCATATTAAATGGTGACCTGATTGCAAAGCTTCATCAAGTTTATCTGGGGGTACAATTAACAACACATTGGATTGTAAAGGTCAACAATGCTAACATTTCCGAGCCTCCGCCTGGTTCAACGCTACAAAAGAAAACGACATCATGAACCAGGCTTTATTTGCAGGACAGAATACAGATGTGTTTGCGTGCAGTTTTTAAGCTTCCTTTTCTAATGCTCACAGTATAGTTTATAGATTCATAGCATATGCATATGTCAATTTGTGGCTCTAAAGGATTAATTTCACTTCATCCAATATGTTGCTAAATCTCTTAAGGAATTCACAGTTTAGTGCAATGGGCTGACATGGCACTAATTTAATTCAGATTCTGTGTTTCATACTGTCACAATTTTAACTATTGCAGCATTGGTTGTGGTAATTCAGATAAGGTTATTTAATGAAAGAAAAATGACAAATGAGACATTCTTTTACTATGTCTTGATTGCAGCCTACCCCTCACACTTCATAACCAACAGGTCACCAAGATCTAGAGATACTGGTTCAATCTAGCAAGCTGCCATCTCCACCTCTCTCACTGCTGTTGCCTCAACCCAGATCCCTTCAGCTTTTCTTGGGATGCTCATAGTACTTTCTCCCTGCTCCCTTCTGCCAGAGTCTTTCTGCCTTGCAACCAGGATTCTGCCTAGTCTGATCACTTCACTTGCTACCTAAAAAACCTTCTTGGGTAGGTACCTTTTGCCTATAAGATAAAATAGAAGAAAGCATGGCTTTATGGAAATTATAGAGAAGTTCTGGCTCGTATTACTTGAATGAATGAATTCACCACAGTCTACAGCCTTGTCCTCAGTTTCATAAACTCAGAAATTCGATCAGTATCACAGCCATAGACCCATGTTAACTAGGCCTACAAGAGTCACCTAAGAACCAAAATTGTCAGCATATTAATTTTCATTGAAACATATCTGCTAGACAAGTCCTAATCCTCATTTTGACCTGAGCTGCATATTCCTCCCCCAGAAGCAGAGTTACATGGGTAGCCATTTGATAATAAGATTCTTATGGTCACAGAATTAGCTAAAGGAGAATATGTTGCTTGGCCATTTGAGGCCTTGAGAGGGTGATGGTTCTGGCTGCAATGGACCACTGCAGGTGAATAAACAGACTCAGGGAGCTGTCTCTCTCATGACACCGCTTCATCTGGGCTTCTATTTTCTACAATCCACCCCTTTTCTGCTGGCACAAAACAGTGGATTAAGTTCCCATGTTCTGCACACAATTCATGCTACATCCCTGAGATCACATTTCACTGGGAATCCTGGGAGTTCCTAAACTCTTCAGTAACAGACTCACTGATGGGCCCAATTGGTTCTTGCTTCATTCTCTTAGTAACTGAACACATTTCATCTATATCCTCTCAGAGGACATCTTTATTTCCCATTTCTTTGGGTTCTCTTCCTGTCACCGTTTAAAACCTGGCCCCAAATTGCGTCATCTCCACTGCTCCAGCCACATCCCACACTTCACCATTCTCATTGCTGCTGGATCAGTACACTTAGGCTGCAAGCCCCAGAAACCAGCTCTGGCTAAATTTAGCAGTGAAGGGATTTACTAGGAGTATATGGAGTGGCTTACAGCATTGAAGGCAAAACTGAAAAACCAGGTTTTAGAAAGGATAGGAAACCAGGGCAGAGCTGAGGACTTAGGTAGCAGGAACAGCTGAGCATCTCTTCAGCAAGACACCATGGGATGAATCAGCTTTTACAATTTTCCATCCTGCTCAAGATTGAAACTGCCACATCCCACACTTCATGTTAAGGAAATCAGGGCGCCTTTACTGACACTGCAGAATGAGAGACGAATCATTTCTCAAAAGAAAATCAGGATTCTGGAACTATTCATCACAGTGTTAAGTATGAGTATCAGTATTTTCAACTGATTGAAAACGTGTGAACCGTGGAACCAAAGCATGAAGTTGGACCTAAAGTCTCAGCAGAAATGCCCAAGTGCACAAGCAATTTAAAGGTCAATCAAGTGCATGAGGAATTTGAAGGTCAAAAGAGGAAATGCCTAAGGGATCAGCACACTGTATAGAAAGGAGAGGGAAGAAATGAGAAGAAAGAAAAGATGAAAGTTTTAGGATATGTAAGTGATTTGTGGAAATCTTACATGGTAGTAAGAAAAGTGTAAGAATTCATAATACATAAACACTTTATAATAAAATATTTTGAAGAATGAATGAATCTAAAAGAGTCCTGTACAAATTCAATGAATTAATATTTGCCACTGCATCTAAAGGCCCAGCTCTGCCTAAAGGGCTTTACAACAACAAATCTGGCCTGGCTACTCCTCCAGCCACTAGCTTTCTGTGCTCAAGCAATATTGCCCATTTTTTATTTCCTCGAACACCTCCTCCTACTTTAGGGCCTTTTCATATATGATTCCTACATAGTTCCTTCTGCTAAAGTCTTCTTCCCTTCCTGTATTAGTCAGGGTTCTCCAGAAAAAAGGAACCAATAGGAGATATAAATATATATATTTAGAGAGAGAGATTTATTTTATGAATTTATATATATATATACAGAGAGAGAGAGAGATTTATTTTAAGGAATTTGAATTTGGCCCTCGTGATTGTAGAGGCTGGCAAACTCAAAGCTCAAAATCTGCAGGGCAGGCTGGAAACTTTAACAGGAGTTGATATTGAAATTTCCAGTCTGAAGGCTAGAAACTCAGGCAGAATGTCTATGCTGCAGTCTTGAGAATTTAAATTCATTCCTCTTTGGGGGACAGGGAGGAGATCTCAGTATTTGCTCTTAAGGCTTTCACTTAGTTAAAAGAAGTGCACCCACATTATGTAGAGTAATCCGCTTTACTCAAAGTCTACTGATTTAAATGTTAATCACATCTTAAAAAACAAATTGGCAAGATCTAGATTGTTTAGAAGGGCCATTTCAGGTACAAGAAACCTTCCAGTGGTGAACAGACATCACTGGGGTCCACAGGCAGAGATTCTGTGACAAATTGAAGTTCTCCAGAAAACATCTTAAAACATGTGGAATGGAGAATGCTATTACCCCAGGAATCATCTAAATACATACAGTTTTTCATGGATAATGGATTTGTTAAGCATGCTTAGAATATTCTCCATATTAAATAGCTGTGAATAATTGCAATCTTCATAAATTACTATACATTAGCAGACTAAGCAGACACATTGCAGTCAAATTAATTCATTAAACCTTTTCAGAACTCTGATCTTAGAGGTCGAGACCCAGGAAAACTGACTTGATATATCCATAAGTGTAAATCAAAACACTTAATAATGTGCCTTCCTCAACAAAATACTACCAGCTTTCTTTTTCTTATGATGATTTAGTTTGATGAGGCAAAAGGCACTATGAAAAAGAAATGAAGAAGCAAATATGGGCAAATCATGTAGCTGGAAAAACCTTTGATCCTTTTTGGTGTCATCCATCCACAGCCCATCCTCAACTTTCTTAAGACAAGCTTTTCTAGCCTTTCCCTTTTCTCCTGCTGTCTTTGCTCAACTTGCCCTGTTTTCAGCTAATAGGAAAGCAAAATAGTAAGTCTAGCTACACAATACATTACTTCTGCTATATCTGAAAGACTACATCTGAAAACTTATTTTGGACATCACCTTCAATAATAAAATGCTTAATGTGCACTGCAACAGTCATCTGAAAAAAGACACACCAGATACAGGTTAGGCAATGAACAAAATATACATGCAGACATGGACTGTGTGATACCAAAGAAATAAAAGACTATCTTTGTCTTTACAATCCATCTTGGGGTTGGGGGGGAAGGAGAGACAACCATTCACACACTGGGATTGCTGGAAATTCAAAGCAATATGTAAGACTATACCTTCTTGCGTGCACAGACTGATTTCTAAACTCAAGAATGTCTAGGTCAGTGGAACTAGATGCGACAACTTTTCAGGGGGGTTGGAGGAGAATAACCTGGCAAGTCTAAAGAAATTTTTAGGCTAGGAGGTCAGAAGAGAGCTACAGGTGAGAGTGTGGAGCTGGAAGGAGGGAAGAAAAGCATCAGAGGAAGTGTGAGGCTGACACCAGGACTGGCCCTTACACACCTGGCTACAGAGAAATAACATTGCTAGGAGGACCCCAAAGATAAGTATAAAAGATTCAAATGTTGCGGGTCTTGACTGTCACGTGTTTAAATGAAGTCTAATGGTCAATAGCACACCAGCCCAGGGAGTAATGGAAATCACCGTCAGGGAAGTCAACGGTGGAATCAATAAAAGATCCTTCAGTCTGTCTCGTATTACTTTTTGACTTGAAAAAGCTTTAGAAGTAGTCACCGACTTAGGAGCATAGTGAACCGATTTTTTTTAATGTGGGTTTTACTAGCATCTGTGGAGTGCAGATTACAGCCTGGGGAAGTGGGATGTGGTCTGGAAAAACAAATATTTACCAGTAAATCATTTGTGCTTATTTTCAAGGGCAATTATGTATTTTATGCATGCTTTCAAGGGGATTCAGATTATCCTCATTTGATACATGAGGGTGACGAACTGTATCTAAAGACTTACCCTAGGGATTTCTAAATTCAAGAATGTCAAGTGAACAGCCGTTTGAAAGGATGGCTCACCCTAGAGAGGCTGCATGGCACCGTGGAATTGAACCTTCTTTCAAGAGCCTTTGGAATAATAAACTATGATGGTCTAATGCAAACCAGAAATTCACAAGCACTGGCTTTCTGCAGTTGACACACGCTCCATTCCCAGCTGGAAGGCCAGCATTTCAAAAGTCAGAGTACGGTTCCAGTCGGAAAAGCCTGGGTTCTGAATAGCAAAAGAAGGCTGGGGGACAATAAAATGACATTGCAAAGACAATTAAAGGAATTGGACAAGGCAGCATGAATACAAAACAATTGATATTTAAGTTTGCCTTGCCCACATGTAAAAATCAGATTTCTTTCATTAAATTTTGGATTAGAAAGATGAGCAACCAGCAAATCACAGCTAGAGCTAAAATTTGAATTTAGTTTTCTAGGGTTCACTCGTAAAGAGGTTGAAATATCAGAAAAGGCGGATATTATTTTTTTTTTCTGTACAATCACCAGCCTAGACAGATTGCCTGCTTTCTCAGGAGAAAAATAAAATTTTATTTCCCAAAAGGATGGTAGATATTGTTTCAATAATTAGTATGCTGGTTAGAGGTATACTTGAGGTACTTTATGTGAGTTTCCATGCAGAATATATGCATATTTAATTACAATGGCTAACACTGAATGCTCACTACACAGTAGGCACATGCTTGCTATGTATTTTTTAATTCCCCCAATTACCAGTGAGGCTGGTGCTATTAATACTATAGTCTCCATGTTACAAAATGAGACACTGAAGCAACTTTGCCAAAGGTAACTATATCATAGGGCAGAGCTGGGGTTTGAACTCAGACAGCCTAATTTTATCCCTGGTCACTGTGTTAGGTGTCTTTGAGAGAATATTTCAAAATATATTAACTTCTATATTATGCAAATGAAAGTATTATTCTCTAAGTTCAGGACTTGAAATTACCTATACCAACTGGCAAGGAGGGTGTCAAAAAATATTTGAATAGTCATGCACCATGAATTTGAATTTACTCTAATGAGTTGAAGGAAGTAGAAAATGTCTAGAAGACTCAATATGACCAATTGACAGATTGTTCATCTCCTGAGAGAAATAATTGCCCATATATTCCAAAATTTATTTTAAAATGATCTGATGATTCTTTACAGCTGGCCTCATGTAGACCACATAAGGAAATGAGAGTACATCCCGGTCACAGCAATGGTTGACTTGCCTTCCCTCCAGCTTTACCTCAATCTGCCCTAAAGTCTTTGGGTTCAATCAAAGTCATTGGGTGTTCATAGAAGGTAAGCTCAATGGTTGCTCTTTTTTTTTTTTTTTTTTTTTTTTTTTGGCCAAAGTCAAGAGCTGGGAAGAGCACTTAGTTAGGATCCTGTTTATATTTCCTGTACCAATTATTTAAATGAGCTCTATATTGTAAATACATTAGTACACACGAATTCTCACTTATTAGTAGGTTCCCTGTCATAGTGGGTTCCTAAATTCAGGTAACATCTTCAAGTTCAGCTGATATAATCATGTTACTAATTTTTCCTGAGCTGTCAAATTATTTTCACAACAAAATAATAAATAGTTCTGGTATGAAATTATCTGAGTTTACTAACTGCTCCTCTGCTTTTGGAAACAAGTTTCTGTATCAGTGCAAAATAAAAATCTATGAATAATAAGCATTAAAAAAAAAAAGGAGAGAAGATCCACATTAACTTGAATGTGTCAGCTAGTATTTCAGGACTTTAGTAGACAGGTAGGTACTCCAGCCAACCAACAGAAATCTCCTCTATTTGCGACAAAAACTTCATCCTGTTAACAGAATTAGGCCTAGAATGGGGAAAAAAAAAATTGTTCTTTAGGAAATAAATTCTTACTATTTACCATGTAGGAAAAGAAGCCCATTTTATGCGTAGAGCTCAGTGAAAAAGCAGATAAATGCAAAGCTTGTCAAGCTATCAAAATGCCGAAACCTATCATTTTAGACATAAACACTGTACACATCATTTTGAGCTTCTTGGGTTTACACTGCCCAACAGGGTCCAATTGATCTTGGTCTAGAGAATTAACGGTGATGTAAATCTAGAAATTCCTATAAACCAGCAGTAAATGGAATTATATTATCTCCTTGAAGCCAAGACTTGTCCTTTTTGCCAAGACTCTATGACAATCTCAGAACAGAATGGCAATGCATGCTTAGATTTCTCCTCTCTAAGTAAACTTTAAATTTAAATTTAAATTAATTAAGTCTAGCCTGCATTAAGGAAACTTAATACATAAAAACCATTATGTACAAGAATAATTTACACTAGGAGTGATAGTTTGCAGTACAAGATAAAGAAAACATCTCTTGCATTTATAAAATTCTATATAGGTTATACCAACAAGCTTGCCTTATCTGACAGTACATCCCCTCCTCTTCTTAGAAAATTAGAAATTTTAAAATACAACCAAAACTGTTTTTAATATTATATGTAGCTGCTCTCAAAATGGAATTACAGAAATGAACAGTTAGTCAAAACCAGAGAGGCAAGCGTGAAAGTGGAAGCCTCAGGGGCTCAAGGAGTGTCCCGGGTGGGGCTGAGTTTTAACATCCACCCAGAAACATAAGGCATTTTTTTGATCCCATGAGAGGGCAGAAGCTAGTACTGAGTCTCCTGAAAAATACAAGGACTCCAGAAGAGCAGCTTGTCACCAGGCCAGGCCAGCAGCAGGACAGCTTGTCATCTACAGGGGTCTAGGAAGGGGAGAAAGATCATTGGAAAAGAAAGAAAAATCCCAAACCTGTGATATAGGTGGATGTGGAGGGTCAAACTTACACTACCTGTGTGTGATAAAGAAATAGCAAGCTGAGTAATTAACATAAAAATAGGCCCTGGACTATTGAAACTCTGGGGCTTCCAGTAGAAATAGATGCAAAATACCCTGTAGAGAAATGCCCACACCAAGGGCACAGGAAACTCATGCAACAATGTCACACTGAAGACGATGAGCTCACAATAAAAAACACAGCTGATGCTTAAAAATCATTTGCAATAGAGGAAAACCAACAGACATGACAAAGAGGGTCAATTGGGAACCTAGATAACAGAAGACAGAAAAATGTGAAAAAGACAAAATAACATTAAACTAATTATAAAATGCAATAAAATTAAAAACCAGCAACTAAAAGGTCAAAATACGCACTTAGAAATATACACACATACCTCTAAGTCATTCACAGTCAATGAAGAAATCATAATGGCAATGTGTAACACTTATAACTGAATAATAATTAAAACATAACATAAAATGTGTGAGAAGTAGTTTATGTATTCTTTAAGAAGAAATGTATATTCTTTTAAATGCATACACTAGAAAGAAAAAAGACAGAAAGTTAATTAGCCCAGCAACTCAAGAAGTGAGAACAACACAGAGCAAGTAAGCTTAAAGGAAAGATTAAATATAAAAGCAGAACTTAATATTAGAGAAAGCAAAGACATATTAGAAATCAGTCAACAAAAACCCAAAAAACTGCTTCTTTGGAGGAAAAAACACACAAAGGAAATACAAATCTCTGGAAGACTGACCAAGAGAAAAAAAAGGAATATGTAATCAATATTAGGAATAAAAACAGATGTAACTATAGATAGAATGGGGATTTTCAAAAAATATGGGAATAATTATATAAAACTTTATGCCAATAAAGGAAAATTCTAGAAAAATATAAACTGCCAACATTGACTAATGAAAAAATGGGAAACCAGTAAAACCCTGTAAAAAGTTTAAAACTGATCAGTAATTAAATATCTAGCCACCAAAAAAAAGTCCCCCAATTTTTTAAATAATTTTCATTTCAAAAGATTAGAAAGTACAAGTGTCCTTATTACATGGACGAATTGTATAATGCTGAAGTCAGGGATTTTAGTGTGCCCATCACCAGATAGTGTACACTGTACCTGAAAGGTAAATTTTTACCCGTCACTCCCCTCCTACCCTCCCCACTTCTTAGTTTTCAATGTCCTTTGTGCCACTTCAGGACCATGTGTACCCATCATTTAGTTCCCACTTATTAATGAGAACATGTGGTGTTTGTTTTTCCATTGCTGAGATACTTCACTTAGAATAATGTTCTCCAGTCCCATCCAAGTTGCTGCAAATGACATTATTTCATTCCTTTTTATGCCTGAGTAGTACTCCATGTTGTGTGTGTGTGTTTGTGTGTGTGTGTGTGTGTGTTGCATCTCCCACATTTTCTTTATCCACTCATCAATTGATGGGCACTTAGGTTGATCCCATATCTTTGTAATTGTGAATTGTGCTGTGATAAACGTTCAGGTACAGGTGCCTTTTTGATGTAATGACTTCTTTCCTTTTGGGTAGATAACCAGTAGTGGGATTGTGGATTGAATGGTAGGTCTACTTTTAGTTCTTTGAGGACTCTCTATACTGTTTTCTATCGAGCTTTTACTAACTTACAGTCTCACCAATAGCTTTTACTAACTTACAGTCTCACCATATCCATGCCAGCATTTATTCTTTTTTGATTTTTTAATAATAGCCAAAGGGTAAGGTGGTATCTCATTGTGATTTTAATTTGCATTTCCCTGATGAGTAGTGATGTTGGGCATTTTTTCATATGCCTGTTGGCCATTGGTATATCTTCTTTTGTAAAAATTCTGTTCATGTTATTTGCCCACTTTTTCATGGGTTTTTTTGTTTTTTCTTGCTTATCTGTTTGAGTTCTTTGTAAATTCTGGATATTAGCCTTTATCAGATGTATAGCTTGCAAATATTTTCTCCCATTCTGTAGGTTGTCTATTTACTCTGTTGATATTTGCCTTGCTGTGCAGAAACTTTTTACGTTAATTAAGTTCCATGTATTTATTTTTGTTGTTGCTATATTTGTCTTTGATGTCTTAGTCATAAATTGTCTGCCTAGGCTGATGTCTAGAAGAGTTTTTCCTACATTTTCTTCTAGAATTTTTATGGTTTCAGGTCTTACATTGAAGTCCTTAATCTTTGTATATGGCTAGAGAAACAGATAAGTTTTATTCTACTGCATGTAGCTATCCAATTTTCCCAGCACCATTTATTGAATAGGGCTTCCTTTCACCAGTGTATGTTTTTGTGTACTTTGTCAAAAATCAGTTGGTTATAGCTATATGGCTTTATTTCTGTGTTCTCTATTCTGTTCCATTGGTCTTTGCCTCTACCTTATACCAGTATCATGCTGTTTGGGTTACTGCATCCTTCTAGTATAATTTGAAGTCAGGTAATGTGATGTCTCCAGATTTATTCTTTTTGCTCAAGATTGCTTTGGTTGTTTGGGCTCCTTTATGGTGCCATATGAAGTTTAGGATTATTTCTTCTATATCTGTGAAAAATGACATTAGTATTTTGATGGGAATTGTATTGGAACTGTAAATCACTTTCTTTGTGTCATTTGTAATTTCTTTCATCAGTGTCTTGTAGTTCTCCTTATAGAGATCATTTACCTCCTTGGTTAAATATATTCCTAGGTATCTTATTTTCTTTGCAGCTATTATAAATGGTATTGTTTTGACTCTCTGCCTAATAGTTATTATAATAATATATAGAAATGCTACCAATTTGTGTCCATTGATTTTGTAACATGAGACTTTATGGAATTTATTTATCAATTCTAGAAGTCTTTTGGGGATAGTTTAACCTCCTCTTTTCTGATTTAGATATCCTTTATATATTTCTCTTGCCTGATTGTTCTGGGTAGGACTTCCAAAACTATGTTGAATAGAAGTGGTGACAGTGGACATTCTTGTCTTGTTTCAGTTCTTAGGGGAAATGCTTTCAACTTTACTTCATTCAGTATGATGTTGGTTATGGGTTTGTCATGTACAGCTTTTATAATTTTAAGGTATGTTTCTTCTATGCTTAGTTTATTGAGGGTTTTTTTTTTATCATGAAGGGGTGCTGTATTTTATCAAATGCTTTTTCTTCATCTATTGAGATGATCATATGGTCCTTGTTTTTGCCTCTATTTATTTGGTGAGTCATATTTATTGATTTATTTATATTGAACAATCTTTGCATCCCTGGGATGAAACCCACTTGATCATGGTGGATTATCTTTTTGATATGGCATTGAATTCAGTTTGCTAGTATTTTGTTGAGGATTTTTACATCTATGTTCATAAGGGATGTTGGTGTGTAGTTTTCCTTTTATGTTGTGTCCTTTACTGGTTTTGGTATCAAAATGATACTGACTTCATAGAATGAGTTAGGGAGTTTCCCACTTTCTCAGTGTTATGGAATAGTTTCAGTAGAATGGGTGCCAGTTCTACTTTGTAGGTCTGGTAGAATTCGGCTGTGAATCCAACTGGGCCAGGGCTTTTTTATGTTGGGAGATTTTTATTACTCTTTCAATCTCTCTACTTGTTATTAATCTGTTCAGGATTTCTATTATTCATGATTCAGACTTGGGAGGCTGTGTGTTTCCAAGAATTTATCCATTTTCTATAGATTTTCTAGTTATGTGCATAGAGGTTTTCATAGTAGTCATGGATGATATTTTGTATTTCAGTGATATCAGTTGTAATGTCTCCTTTTTCATTTCTGACTGAGCTTATTTGAGTTCTTTCTCTTCTATGTCTTATTAATCTAGCTAGTGGTCTATTGACTTTGTTTATCTTTTCCAAGAAACAACTTTTTGTTTCATTTATCCTTTGTATTATATTTTTGGTTTCCATTTCATTTAATTCTGTTCTGAGTTTCGTTATTTTTTTTCTGATAGTTTTGAGTTGGTTTTTTCTTCTTTCTCTAGTTCCTTAGGTGTGACATTAGGTTGTTAATTTGTGATCTTTCTGTCTTTTTGATGTAAGCATTTAAGGCTATGAATTTCCCCGTTAAACCTATTAATTTTCCCCTTAGCACTGCTTCGACTATATCCCATAGATTTTTGGAAGCTTGTGTCACCTTTGTTATTCAATTCAAAAACATTATTTAATTTCCATCTTAATATTTTCAATAACCCAAGAGTCGTTTTGCAGCAAGTTGTTTAATTTCCATGCATTTGTGCATGGAATTTGCAATTCTTGTTGGAATTGATTTCTTGTTTTATTTCACTGTGGTCTGAGAAGATAAATGGGATGATTTTAATTTTTCTAAATTTCCTGAGACTTGTTTTATGGCCTAACATATGATATTTCATGGAAAATGTCCCATGTGCTGATGAGAAGAACATATATTCTGCAGTTTTTGTGTAGAGTGTTCTGTAAACGTCTGTTAGGGCCATTTGTTCTAGAATCCATCTAAGTCCAGTGTTTTTTTTTTGTTGACCTTTTGCCTCAATGATCCTTCTAGTTCTGTCACTGAGATTATTGAAGTCCCCAGCTATTATGATGTTGCTGCTTATTTCTTTCCTTATATCTAGTAGAATTTGTTTCATGAATTTGAATTTGTTTTTTGGGACCTCTGACTGGCTCTAGTCCATCAGGAGAAGCACTTGAATGCTCCAGGTGGTGGGTGGAGCCCTAGAACTCCAACGGGACTCCTTATTCTCCACCACAGCTGAGACAAGTGGAGATTGAGACTGAGCAGGGCTGGGTTGAACGAGCTTGACTTCGGGCTCCACAAAAGCAGACAAAAGAGTTGTCTCAGCAAAGATCGAGGGTCAGCTCCCAGTCAGCTGGGGATAGCCACCAGGAAGAGGAATGGCCCCACCGAGTCAAAAAGTCTGCTCACAGAGGAGAGACATTATGGGATTCAAAGTCTGGCAGGAGGGGGTGCATTTCACTCATCTCCCTCTTCCCATAATGGCATTTATTGATTCAGTCATACAGGGCATGGCTTACTTCTACCTGCAAGTGCCACCTATTGACTTAGAGACAACTCCATTGCCCCGCAGATCTCCTTCTGGCTGCAGGTAGGAGCCCAAGCTAGCTGAGGTCACCAGCAACATTGTCACAGGATGGGAGCTTCTCTACTCAGGATCCCACCCTGGACCAAAAACACAGCTTTCCTGTGGGGGGAGGGGTGGTCTGCCAGTGCACTGTGGGTCGGACCCATACTGCACTCTCCTTTTAGTTCTGCCCACATAAGTTCCCTCACCTCCCAAAATTAGTTCACAAGACTTCCCTCCATGCCCTCGAGTGACACAATCAAATCCTGGGAGTACGGGATCTGGCCCATAGACTTGTCCTCTGATCCCCCAAATTCAATCCCTAACCATGCCAGAGAGAAGCGTGCTGGTCCTGAGTTGTCTGTGGAATGCTCAAGTAGGCTAAATATCCTTCCACTTCAGGGTATGCCCTGCTTTGCTGAAGCAGCCAGGTTGGCAGCACTGGGGAGGGCTGGTGGGCAGGGAGCTCACAGTCCAAGCATCCCTTGGCTCGCTGCAGGTCTTTAAGAGGAAAGATATGAGCTCCACTCTCTGTGGAAGCCTCAGTGTGGTGGACACACCAACAGAGGGGAAGCAGACACTCCTGAGCACCCCAGCTCAATGGTCACTTGGGGCACTTGTGCCGACCCATGTGGGAATTGCCATGGCTGCATCAGCAGCTGTGGGCAGGAAGGGGAGGAGGAGGAAAACAGTCTGAATGGAAGAGATCTGGCATTCTGGTCCTCTTTGTCCTGAGGGGCTCCCCTGGCTTGCTGCACTCTCCTCTCCACTGAAGGCAGTCCATCCTGAATCTCTGGGATCACACAATTCCCCTGGGACTCACCAGCCCCCTGTGGCTGCTATAGTCTGGACAGGTATTAAGAAATGTTTGTGTGGGTACCATTGACAAGAAAGCTGAAGGGCTAAAGCTCTCTGGGCAAGACAAATGCACACAATGGGTGGAGAAACAGTATGGTGCCTGCCGCCTCAGCTCAGGTCTGTCTTGAAGGGGAGTGACCTCAAGGGGGCTGGTAGCCCAGTGCTCTGTTCTCAAGAAGCTCCCAGTTTATTGGCAGGAGCAGCTTTTGGGCTCATGAGGGTGGCGAAGCTCTCCGACAATTTAGGAGCCTGCAGTCCACCAGGGGCATGAGAGGAGAAAAAGAAACACCCCCACCTAGCCTTTCCACAGGGCTCCATATTCCTTGGGGGTTGATCTCTGCTGAAATCTTGCTCCTTCTTATTCTGCTCCACAACTTCTTCCCATGGAATCTCCAATAGGTTCTGGCATTTGCCCCTCAGAATTATACCTAGGCTATATTTTTTCCATCAAAAAGTTTTCCTTCTTTCTGAGACAATTTGGCAACCAATGTCTCTAGTCAGCCATCTTGCCTTCCCTCTCCCTAAAATTTTTTAAAGCAAATTTCGTCAAACCTTTAAATAGCAGATAATTCATATTTTGTAAAATAGTTCAATGTTTATGAAAAGCATGAAAGGCCCATTACTCATTTTGTGAGGCTAGTATAATCTTAATACTAAAACTAGGTAAGTACTGTATGAAAAAATTATTGATTAATATTACTAATGATATAGATTTAAAATTCTAAATAAAATAGTAGCAAACTAAGTCCAACTGTGTGTGTGTTTAAATTATGACCAAGTAGTGTTTATCCCAGATACACAAGGATGATTGAATTATTGGTAATCTATTAATGTAACCCATCCATGTTAATAGGGTAAAGATGAAAAACCACAAAATCTTCTCAATCCATGCCAAAAAAAGTCATCCAATAAACCCTGACATTTGTTCCTGATTAAAAAGAAAAACATACTCTTAGCAAACTAGGAATAAAAGGAAATAACTTTAATCTAATAAATGGTGCTTCATTATAATGAACATCATATCTAACAATGAAATACTAGAAGCAATTTATTTAAGGTTGAGAACAAAATGAGAATGTCTATTATTATCCTTTCTGCTCATCATAATATTGGGAGTTCTAGCCAGTTCAATGAGATATAAAAAATAAATAAGAAATTAAGCATTAGAAGGAAAGAAATAAAATTATCATCATTTGTGAACAATGTAATTATACAGAAAAATCCAAGAAAACACATAAATAACTGAAGTATAAGCAAGTTCAGCATACTTGCCAGGTTAATAATAATAATGTATATAAATCTGTAATAATTTTATTTATAAGCAACACCCAAGGAGAAAATTTTAACTTTTAAAGAAGGAGCCCTCACAGAAGCAACAAAAACATGTAATAGAGAATATATGTAACATAAAATGTTCAAATTTTTTGGAGGAAATCTTACCATATTATTGAATGATATTCAAAAGAACTAAATAAGTAGATAAACATAATGGTAATGGATGGAGGATGCAATATCATTAAATTATCATTTCTTCCTATAGTAATCTATAAATTTTAATGCAGTTCCTATCAAATTGCCGCAGGACATTTTGCATAATTTTGCAAGTTGACGAAAGTCCTATGGAGAAGAACGGTCACAAAAGTTTGAAGAATAATATGTATAGGTTTTAAAGCAAATAGAGTTATATTAACTTAGAAAATGTGGTATTTGTCCCAAAAAAGAGAAAATAAACCAGTAAAACAGAAGAGAAAGCTCAGGAAAAAAATCACATGAAACAAGGCATCATCATAAGTCAGTGGAAAAGAATGGACTGCACAATGGATGTCAATGCAACTAAGGTTGTCCATATGCAAAATAAAAAAGTACAACTGATTTCAACCTCACTCCATAGACAGATTAAAACCCTAAATGTGAATATTAGAATTTTGAAAGAGAAGAATAAAGAAAGAATATTTTTGTGACAATAGGGAAGTAAATTGTTTCTTAAAGGAGATGCCAAGGGCACAAATCATAAAGGAAAAGTTTGATTTGCTTTTTGATTATATTGAATTTTATTATATTAAAAATTAGAATTTTATGATATAAAATAGCAGAAACTAAGCTAAAACATAAACCACATACTTGGGAGAAGCTATTTATCACACATACAACTGAAAAGGGTATGGCATCCTTTATAAATATATTACAAAATAAGTAAAATTTATATAAATCAGTAAGAAAAATACAAAGACTACAATGACAAAATGGGCAAAGGATATGAATGGGCAAGTCACACATAGAAAAACCTTAAACACCTAAATTTCTCAGTCTTACTAGAGAAGAAGATGTTTAAAATACTAATCGTTGAGAAGGGTATGGAAACAGTGGAACTCTTCTATACGGCTGGTGCAGACACTTTGATGAGCAATTTGGCATTATCTAGCAAAGCTGAAGGGGCACTTCCCTTTGGCTCAGAATTTTACTTCTAAATGCAAAACACAAAGAACCACCCCACACATGCTCAAGAAGAGATGTACAAGGATGTTCATTGTAATCTTGTTTGAACAGAAAAAAAATTAGAAAAAAGCTCAAACGTTGTCACTGATGAAATGAATAATTACATACAATGGGATACTAGATAGTAGTTTGAGTGAATACACTACTCGTTAATGTATCAACATCCTAAATCTCAAAATCCATGTTGCATGAAAGGCAAATGCAAAAAGATTTGGAAGTATTTCATTTATGTAAATATGTAAAGCTTACAAAACAGTACTACATAGTATTTAGGGATACAAATACATACAATAGACATATAAAATTATGGCTGGGAAACATGCAAACAATTTCGGGATAGCAGTTAACTCTGTGAAAGAAGGGAAAAATATGGGATGAGAAACAACCATCTGTATTACTAATATTTGATTTCTAAAAAATAGAAGAGTAAAAAATAAAGACAATGTTCTAACTTTTAAATCTAGTGGTTGATACATGGGTACCTGTTAAATTATTCTCCACATTTTTCAATCTCACATTGTTAAAAATTAATTTTAAAAAATCAACAAATCCCTTATATATCCTTGATCTCATTTTAGTAGAACCTTCCCAATAAGATTTTATGCGTTAATTTTGTAGATGAGAAGACAGGTTCCTCAGGTTAAATCCCTTACCTCCCATCACAAAGCCAGTAAGAAGTAGAGCTGGATTGCCAACTTAAGTCACTTGAATCAACATGCTTCTCCACAAAATCCTTATCTTACAAAATGATTATCCATAGAGTTCTATAAAGACCAAGTTCATTATTGCACTGAATATTTATTTCAATTTACCTTAATTTGACTGCCAATCAACTTTTCAGGATAACATTGACTTTTTCCATAAATCAGTACCTACCTACATTCGTGGCAATTAACACTGTTCAGCTGACAAAAATGTGTCTGTAATAACGTCACTGTCTGGTTCCAGTTGGCATTTACACTGGAAGGTCTGGGACCCTGTGCAACTGTGGCTCTAAATCACCCTTTCTCCCTGCCCAATATCCTTCCACAGGCAAAGGCTCGGAGGTAGAAGAACACCACCAACAAAGTCCTATCTGTATGGCCTTAAGCCATCTTGAGATTGTTGAAGAAAATCTGTGACTTGGCAGCGATACTGACTTACAAGCTCAGTTTAAAAATATATGTTATAACAGTTAAGCAGCTGTTATTTTGTCTTCCTTTGCCAACTGATTATCTATAGCAAGTTTTGTCATTTTTCCATTATTCACAACTCTTGGGTTATCAGTTTTCTGAATAAACGATAACATGCTTTATTGGAAGACAAACTGTTTGAAGACGGAGTTGGAAAATAAGTTATTCAGGGAAACTAGAAAGGGGTTTTGTGCATCAGATGGTTTTAATTAAAGGAATGATATCAAATCTGCTTCTACTTACAGAGGCGAGACATCTCCCAGAGTCTGAGATTAAAACTTTTGTTAGTCTTTCCCACCAAAATTTTACGTGGGTCTTCAGAAGTTTTTTGTTTGTTTTCCTGTTAAATGCCAAAGAATCTTTGGTATATAATCATGAGAAGATATGGGGAAAGGCTAATGCTTTGGCTTTCCTAGTGAAAGAAAGAGAGAAATTTTTTCTGTTTGTTTCTGATTTGTTTGTTATGTTAATGCAGAATCATTAGTATCTAGAATTACCTGAGCCCAAAGACCGACATGACCCCCATTGCTCCTATTGCTTCTGGGGCAATAGCAGTCTCTTTCTCTAACAGAGAGGACATTTCTCCACCCCTATCCCTTCTACTGGCAGGCGATACACCAAGCATGCTGCAGTTTTATGACCAAGATCTTTTCAATGTTCTAGAAGGGTGTTTAGGACCCTATGTCATTTTTATAAATATATGGGCCTCCCATGTTCACAGTTTTTTTCTGACTAAGAAACTTGACTCCAGCTATTATGGAGTCCCATGTGAATGCTCGAGTGTTCTACTTCCCCCATGAAATTGTGGGCTTTCCTAGGATCCTTTAAAATAACATTTGAAAAACATGTATCAACATAAAATAATTCTTAACCATTTAACTGCTACTCAGCCCTGCATTGGATCCACTACCATAGTGAGTATAAGAGATTCCTTTTAAAATTCAAACTGTAATACAAACTGGCCTACCCCTTACAAAAACTATAATTCAGCCACATCTCTATTACCCCAGAGACAGAGAAATGAGCTCATAAAAATACATTCAAGTTAAAAAATAATCCTAGAAGCTCATTTTCTTAAGTCTAGCCACCAAAGCAGTTACATGATATTCTCATAGTAAAACTGGCTTAATTAAAAGTTTGTTTCTTTCCCATTTCTGATCTTCTCTAGCTCCATTAGGTAAAAAATTTCATGAGCTATAATTTCTAAATAGGGTTTTCTAGAAGCACCCAACATAATTCCTTAGATTTTTCCAAAGGCAAAGAAAAAAAAAAAAAGGAGAACTTGTCCCACAGCTCCCTAAGCAGCGCTGCCTGCGTAGGTAAAGCAGTCCTGACTTCCAGGGCAGATTCTGAGTAAGCAGGGCCATGTTACACATGAACTTGAAGGGGAGAGGGAACGGTCCTATTTTCCCTTGTTTCCTCAGTAATAACCACACTGCCCAACACATAGTAGGTTTTCAATAAATAAGTATGGAATAGACAAAACTGCTCCCTGTAACCCACTGATTAATTCAGGTAAACTGTCCTCGGAGGCTCACCCATTTATTCATTCATTCAACAAATACTTATTGAGCGATATGGCATTGGGGATGCAGCAGTCACAACAGTCTTGCCCCCAGGGAACTTACATGGTGGTGGAGGAAGTCAGGCGATTAATAAAAAAGTAAGTCAAATGCACAGTATGTTAGGAGTTGATAGGTGCTATGGGGAGGAATCACTCAAGGAAGGGAGAGAGATGGTTTTGTGGAGTGAGTTACTCCAATTATAATGTAGCAGTCGGGGAAGGCCTCCCTGAGAAAGTCTGACATCTGAGGAAAGGGGATTTCAGGCAAAGGGACAACGAATGCAAGGTCCCTGTGGGAAGGCCTGGGGGTCCTGTGGCTAGAGCAGATTAAGGGAAGGGGAGAGAGACAGCCATGAGCTCAGAGAGGTAATGAGGGGCCAGAAAGTACAGGGCCTCATGGTTCTCCACCGGCTCTTACTCTGAGGGAAATGGAAGCCATTGGGGATTTTAGAGTTTGAGACAGGATATAACCGATGTGTTGACCACATCACTCTGAGTGCTTTATGGAGAACAGGCTGAAGAAGACAAGGGCAAAAACAAGAAGGCCAGTAAGGAGGCTACTGCAATCACCTAGGTGAGAGTAGTGGTGGCTTGGACCTCAGTGGTAGCAAAGGATGTGTTGAGATGTGTTTGGGTTTTGGATATATCTTAAAGGTAAAATTGAAAAAAATTCTCAGAAATATTGAATATGGTGTGTACAAGAGAGTCCTCAAGCATGACTCCAAGGTGTTTGGTGTGAGCCACTGGAAAGATGGAGTGCCATTAACTGAGATAGAAAAGGCTACAGGGTGACCAAGACTTTGGAGGATGCCTATTAGACATCCAGGTGATAAAGTTGAGAAAGCAGTTGAAGTCTTGACTTCAATGGAGTAATCAGAGCTGGTGATACAAGTTTGAAAGTCATTAAGCATATACATTGTCTTTAAGGTTAAGAGATTAGGCTGGCTGCAGTGGCTCATGCCTATAATCCTAGCACTTTGGGAGGCCAAAGCAGGAAGATTCCATGAGCCAAAGAGTCCAAGACCAGCCTGAGCAACATAATGAGACCTTGTCTGTACAAAAAATTGAAAAATTAGCCAGGTAGGTGGCACGCGCGTGTAGTCCCAGCTACTCAGGAGGATGAGGCAGGAGGATCATTTGAGCCCAGCAGTTGGAGGCTGCAGTGAGCTATGCTTATGCCACTGCAATCTAGCCTGGGCAACTGGGCAAGACCCTGTCTCAAAAAAAAGAAAACAAAAAAGTTAAGAGATTAAGTGATAACCCAAAGAGAGCCAACGTAGTAAAAGAAGAGATGCATGCAGAACTGAGTCCTGGGGCCTTCAACAGTAAAAGAAGAACAGGAGAAACCAGCAAAGAAAACAAGAAAGAGCAGCCAGTGAGAAGAAGGAAAACCAGGAATGTGTGTGTTCTGGAAGCCCAGTGAAGAAGGTGTTCTAACAAAGAGGGAGCTACTAACTGTATCAAATGCTTCAGAGAAGTAACAGGAGGACTATCTTCCCAGTAGGATGCAAACTCCATAAGGAGAGGAGTTCTGTCTTGTTCCTAGCTATATCCCAAGTGCCTGGAACAGTGCCTGTTCATCGTAAGTGCTCACTAAACATTTCATGAATTTTTAAAATATGAATCTTAATTCATAAGCTCAACTGTGCAAGAAACGAAAGAGCTCTTCTTTCTATAAATAGTTGCATTTCTGTTCAAGCCTCTTCCCAAAGAGATGACAGGAAAATTCCTCAGTCATTTTCAGGCCCCCATCTCGACCCCAAAATTGTGTCAAGGTCTGAAGGACATCAAGGCTTCCAAGCATTGAGAGCATGTCCCTGAGCCTCACCCTCACTGTCCTCGCGAGCCACACCGAGCTGCCTGCTTGGAGCTCTGCCGTTGTGGATCCACACTTGTCTATGTAACTTTCAGTTATGTAGATATCTGCAATGACTATCTTTGTGCACTAAACATTTTTCTATATTAAGAATTATTTCATCAGAAATAGAAAAATGTTTAAGACCTGGTACATATTGTCAAATTGTTTGATGGATAAAAATTTGATCCAAAAGAACAGAGAGAGGACAGCATGAATAAAAGCACAGGCCGTACTCAGTTGGGCTGAAACAGAACAAGTGTACTTGTGTCACTGCATAGAACAAGGCGTCTCCACTTGATGAGGCCAACAGCAGGAAGCCACTGCAGGTCCTTGCAAAAGGATTAGCAGGACATTTAGGGAGATTGCTCAGCCAGCTAGACCCAGGGGGGACAGGAATGTACAAGAGGTTGGAGGCAGGAGACCAGCAAGAAAGTTGTTACAGTAGCTTTGGTGTAAGGTGATGAGGGTCTGGAGTACGATGAGGCAGCAAGAATAGTGTGAGGTCACCTGGGGCACAGCCATGTACCACACATGACAAATTAACAGCACCAGTTCTTTACAAATGTATTGTCAGCAGATGTGTTAAGTAAGCTTCTCTACAGATCATCTCTGATAGAGGGAAGCTTTTGATTGGCTTATCATCCATCCATTCATTCTTTCAGCAAAAAGGGGACCAGAACTACACCTCTGCTTAACATCTGAACACTGCAAACACTAACTAGGGATTTCTCCTGTTATCTCCAGCATAACTGTTTGTTGTTGTTTTAATGACTTAGGGAGCAACAGTGGTCTCTAAACCTGAAATCCCACCAAATTACTACTGTATCAGAAAATACCACATGGAAATAACACAATCTGAGGCCATTCATGAAATTGTCCAAAGTAGGCCCATCCTCTGGATGAATCTGAGATCAGCTTGCTTTTTTGAACTACGTAATTTTCAATTCTACTGAAGATTTAGGAACTCCGGTTTTAAAGGAATACAACAAAAGAAATTAGTCCTTGAACACAATGAGATTGGAAGAATTTTAAGAGATTTTTTTCACTAAAACTTACGCTACATGAGATTCCAATTTCATTCCTATATAGTCACTACTCTGATCTATGAAAAGAGAAAGGACTGTTGAAGAATCAGTAATGACAGCTCAGGAGGACACTTCTGGGACACTTCAGTGCTTAATATATGACTTGAGGATGAGGGCAAAGCCAACAGCATTTTTCTTAAAATGCACACTGAGTTCACAGATGTTATATAATCACTTTTAAATTGGTGGAATAATCTTCTCAAAATGCTTGTCTGCACAAGTTTTTAGAAATGCAATATGTCAACCAAACATACACCAAGTTAAACTTCATTTTTAAGGATAAATATAAGTCCTCTTTGAGGTGTTTCATGACTAGGATATTGCAGACTCTTTCATTTGAAGCTCCGGAGGATATGGAATTGGCACGAATAAGTGGTTTTCAAATTGACCTAATAAAAATGCCAAAACACTGACGGCCAGAATATCCTCCGTTTGCCCATGTAAAAATAGCCCAAAAAAGACAAATGAAAAGCAGTGAATTCAAATCATCAGAATAGACCTTAGCTATAAAATGTTTTATCCCCATTCCTGGAAGTCCTTCATACAAAGAATCACAGAAATGAGTCACTTAAAATACATTTATCAAAACAAAAAGTGTCCTTCTTACCTCAAAAACGTCTTCTAAGGTTTAAAGTCAGCCTCAGACTTCTTTTAAATCACTCTTAAACCTTTCTCAATGGAAAAATTACTCCCTGAATTTTAAGTTTAAAAATATCCTCTGTCACCTTAATTATTTATATATTAAATATTTCATATATTACTTCAAACTTCATTCCCAAGAGCAAAAGCATGAATTCAATACAATGGGTAACAGCATCTAAACTAAATTCACAGGGATCAGTAAATATTTCTACAGCTAGTTCAACGTGTAAATATTTGGTTCTCAAAGAATCTCTACTATTGCCTGAAGACCAAAGACCAGTCTTGTCTAATAAACTTCTTCAAATAAAGCAGAACTATGTTGGGAGAGAACTTTACTTGGTATCCACCCACTTCCAAAAAAAAGAAAAAAGCAGGCAGTCTCTCTCCCCTTCTGCCCAGCTAGCTAGGCACAGGGATGTGTGGTTCAAAAGTTTAACAGGGTATTTTTATTCCCAGCCACACCAAAAAATAACATCCTTTAGTGCTGTTTCAGAAGTTTAGGAGTACCGTTCAAATACATCAAGTTATTTGTTGAAGAACATATGTTAAAGCCCTGGAACTGAACCTCAAAGTCCATCCTGAAAGAGAGACCAAATATTGGGAGTTTTCCAAGCAAAATCAATTTATGATTTAAATCTCGCTAAGATCAATTCTTATATTTTGACAAGGAAAAAGACATTTTGAGTATTTTTTTACACGGTCAAGTGCTTCCAGAAATAGCAGCTTTGGGCACCTGTCATCTTGTAGGTTTGCAGCAGCCTGATAGCAAACCTCCAGGGAAAACCATGCAAAACTGAAAAGGGTTCCTAAAAGTAGGTGAAGGGCCAACAGTGTAGTTTCTAGCAAATAACTGCCTTTCTGGTCACACACAGCTAAGAAATCAAGAGTTCAAGTTTGAATCCATCCGTCTTAGATTCCAACTCTACCAGGACCCAATCCTAGAAACTTCTGGCTTTCTCCCTAAACTGAAGATGTGTCTTTTTTTTTCTTTTTTTTTTAAATCACTGAAGATCCCTTTATTACTGAATTTATCTCATTTTATACAAAGGCTATACATACATGAGAATAGTAGACAGATAGACCGGGACTAAAGCCCAGCTCTCTTACTTAAGTGTGATCTCAGGAGAATTTCTTAATGTCTCTGAATCTTAGTTTTCTCTTTCTCTTTGAATAGTAAGACTTCTTTTTTTTTTTTTGCCCCCCTCCCCCCTCCAGTCAGAGCCTCAAGCCTGACCATCCCCCAGATGGTGCACATCGCACTCATTATGTATGTATATACCCATCCCCTCCTACCCCCTCCCATCTGCCCGACACCCAATAAAAGTTGTTCCTGTGTGTCCACTTAGGTGTTGATCAGCTAATACCAATTGGCTGGTGAGTACATGTGATGCCTGTCCATCCATTCTTGGGATATTTCACTTAGTAGAACGGGTTTCAGCTCCATCCAGGAAAATACAAGAGGTGCTATATCACCATTGCTTCTTATGGCTGAATAGTACTCCATGGTATACATATACCACATTTTATTAATCCA